>JASKGM010000007.1:10904684-10932762 GCA_034509205.1 Ceratonia siliqua
CCCCCCCCCCCCCCCCCCCCCCCCCCCCCCCCCCCCCCCCCCCCCCCCCCGCAAAATTTTCATCCAATTATGTGTTTTTACTTTTTATGCATTAGGATCCTTATTGATATCGATTCCGTAGTAGTATGTTCTGTCAATTCTGCATATAAGCTGAATTGAAGATATTAGATCTGAATTGGGTTTCTTAAGTTCGATCGATTCTGCATATTGACCCAGATTTCCTTTTCTTCTTTGTATCTATTGGACCCTCCATTTGCTGATACACAGACGGAAATGGAAAGTATTTGTATGTTCAGATTTTCCCAAATCACGTCCAACGCCGATTCTGCCTTTTGACCCCTGAATTGTTACACTTAGATCAGAAACAAATTGGTGGGAAGGAAATGCAGGGTCTAGTATGGATCCCAGGATATTGGTTCATATAAAATATATTTGTAGAAGTTTCTGACATCACTGTTGATAATACGAAATTAGATAACAGCAATGCGTTTTGTTGGTATATAGTTGCCATTTTTGGAGAACTAGAAGATAAGAATTTGACCAATTTAACATGACATATTACCCAGCCTGTATCCAGTAATTCCTCTGTAATTCTCTGATTCATACATATTCGAATCACCATGCTCTTATCAAGTGTGTTGGGAACAAACAAACCTCTAGTTTGTAACTGCATCATTGTGTTCCTTTGTCCATGTCTTAACTATAGTTATGGTGTTCAAGAACATAACACCTCATCTGGCTAGTGAGTTTTCTTTATCATCAACCGCTGACGAAAATGAAAGCACCACTCATTTCTTGGAGCATGGCCAAATTTAGCCACGGGATTTTGATTGACATTTCCTCCATCATACATATAATATCCATCACTTGTTGTATAAATATGTTAAACGAAAACTTTTGGATAAGACCCCACGAAGAACTCTTGTTGGGGATAGTGTGTGAGGGTTCTTAAATCTTATTGCCTTATTTTGATAGGTCATAAATTTGGCAGTATGCAGGAAGTGGAAGCTGTTGGCCTCAGAGAATGCTCTGTGGTCTAACCTTTTTAAGGAGAGATGGGGAGGAGATCATGCTGCTTTCTATGCTCCAATTGGTTCTAAATCGTGGAAAGAAGTTTATGAGGTCCAAGATCGTTGTGATCGAGTTGGAGTGTAAGTAAGCTAACTCTAGCGAGAGCATGAACATGAACACACACGGACACAGACATAATTAGGGGGGGAAAATCTGTACATAAGTCTAGAATTCAATCTGTAGTGACATGATAAATGAATTCAATCTGTCATCTGTGGCAACAATTGTTGAACTCTGATGATCTAAAGGGAGTGCCCGTTTTCATTCTTCACAAAACAGGGGATTGAAGATCATTAGAGAAGGCTGTTACTACTATCTTGTTCACCAAGGTGAGATACAGCGCTATCTGGGTTCAAGAACAAATAGGGAACAAGCAACTAGCCTCAGCTGCCATACTTTTGGTTCAGAAAGGGGATTCTCTGGAGAAGGTTCTGTGGATGAAGAGAGATCTTGTCGAGGAATTTTGGACAAAATTCTTTTTTTCATTGGGGATTTGGAAGTTGCTTCTGCAGATGCAAAACGCAGCCGTGTCACATGATCATTTCAAAGGTGTCAATCCAAAGTGAAGTTAAACGAACATTTTCTTTTTATGTAATTACTAATTATTGTATTTATTTGTATCTTCAATTTATGTATTCAGTTTTTTTTTTAACATTAATTTATGTATTCAGTTATTTTGCAGTATAGTTCTCCTTTTTCTGCTATTGGTGATGCCGTTTTTATTGGCCTTTTCAGATTATTTATTTTGCAGTAGAGTTGAGTCATTGAAATATCATATGTGGTATAAAAATTGAAATAGAGTTAGTCTATAACATTTAATATTGAGTAATGATTTGGGTAAGTAGTGGCCACTGAATTAATCAGGTCTTCTATATTTTGTGTGGAAATGATGTGGTTATTTGCTAGTACAATTGTAATCGTTTATTTACATATGGATGACTATGATGAGTATTTTGTTTTGTATCTATGTAAACATAATTAAATTTTATTTATATATAAAAAAAATAAATATGTATTATAATCGTTTAAAAGTGAATGAATAACTACGATGTTAACATGATTGGATCCAAATTTATTTTGTGTAGTCTCATTATATGTAAAGGAGATTTGAATCCTATCCAGTTGTTTGTCAACTGAATATGGCGCAGTTACGTAAATCGTAGTCATTTATTTATTTTTGAACATATATTTTATTTTAATTATATGTAATTAATTCTTTTATTATATGTAATAAAAAATATTATACATTATGATTGTCTAAAAATAAATAGACAATTATGATTTAATTACATCCTATCTAATTGACAATCAAATTAAATGAGATTCGATCCATGTAATGAGCTTCTTGTATTAAGTGTGATTTTCACTTTAAATCAAGTTAATAAATTAACTCTAAAATATCAATGAAGCAAACATAAGAACGTGAAGGAATATCCGGAGTTAGCTTGTAGGAGTTTTGAGGGAGTTACAATAGATGAACATAGACTATAGTGTACTCATGTTGATCAATTCGAAAATCATAATTAATAATCTTTAAAGAAAAGTGAAAAACTTAAAACAATTTATTTTTTAATAAATTGATGCCTTCTTCGAATTAGAGACATTTTTTATGCAAGAAGTCAGCGTATGTTAATACTTTAAAGTTAAACCCAACTTCATCTATTTTTTTTTTTAAAAAAAATTATTTGGAGTAGTTGAAACTATCAATTAAAATTAATCTGACATTAACAAGCAACTTTTTAATTGATGTACAAGTTTTATTTAATTTTTTTATTAAATTAAGATAAAATCACATATATAATATATAGTTATTACAAAATTATGTTAATAGCATTATTTTTTATCTTCAAATAATCTTATAAAAAAAGGGGGACAAATGGCTTTTTTGTGGGAAAAAAAAAAGTATTATGAGTCAGTATTAAGCATAGAGTTATGCTACTTGTAATATCTGAATTCAACTGAAGTTTTCTAAACACTAGTTAAATTTACCTAAACTTTTTTTTTGGTACAACTAAAAATTTTTACACTGCAAGAATTGTTTCTCGTCGAAGGCACTAATGGAGCACAATAGCAAAGAACGAAAGACAGAATTGGACATGTAAAATCTTTTAAACTCCGCACCAATCAATAGGTCAACCATAGTTGGAATTCTTTTGGAAACCTTTCAATTTTGCCAGAGTATTAGAACACGGTTCGGGAAGAAAGGCTTCTGATCCTTGAAAGATTATACCTGCAAAAGAGGAAAGGATGCATTTGTAGAGCAGAACCAATTTCTATTTTGATAAAATGGTTATGTTACTATTAATTAGTTACCCATATATCATATTTGATGTCATGTTTATATTAACCAATCCAAATGTTGAAAAACAGAAATTTGAGCTTCTCATTAGACGGTGAAACTGATCAAGCGAAACTTACTGGAATTCTAAATAGACCTTGTAACTCAATCAAAAAATAATAATAACAAAAAAACCTTGTAGCCAGTTTCATCCAGTCAATTACAGCATATGCTTTTCATTTCTATATGTAACGCTCTAAGTTGTTGCCAACAAATACACTATTTTTGGACGAAAATAATGAAGGTTGAGAAGATGCATTGACTGATTGTAAGTACAATTCCATTACAGAGAGTAAGATAAAATAAAATAAAAAAAACGAAGATGGTTCAGAGACATCTAGATTGTAGATCCAGCCCCCAAACGAATAACATCAGAATTACCAAAATGGAGATTTCTCCTCAAGTAATATCCAAGAGACATCTAATATGCTACAATATTGATACCAAAAACACTAACGAAATTGTTCAACTTATCCTTTTCGCCTGTCACCCTTCCTTGTTGGACAGACCGCCATTCTTTTAAGTTGTACCTTCACAGTCAAGTTAATTCAAGTCGTCTCTGACATACAAACCACAATAAATAGAACGAAGCGGCTGATGGTTCAGAGTTCAGACCCTCCTCAGTTCATTGTAACTTCAGTTAGATGTTCAACGGCTCTGAGTCGGTGTCCCTTTCCTTCAATGCCCAATCTTCTGTTTCTTTTTCCAAACACAAATAATCAGGCCCAAGCAGGAAAACACTTTCTATGTAAGGATTATAGATAATTATACAGTCAGAAAATTTTGTTTAAAAAAAAAACAAAAAAACAAATTGTGAAAAAGAACTTTTTTTTTTGGTTCAGATTTTATTTCCACTATTAATGCAGGTGACTATGCCGATTGTAATGCCATGTATTTCCCTTCTTAAAGCAGAGGAAGGGAGCGTTAATTGGAATAGTTATTTGTCAAATAAATCAAAACTGGCTATCATCCTGCGTACACAAGAACCAGTTCCCCCTGATGAAGGCGTCAGGGATCAAAACCACAAATAATGTGGGACAGGAGCCTAAGGTATACAGATAAACTCCAGGATAAAATAGAATCACAACACGGTGTAGATTAATTATAACTTATATGTGTTGGAATTAATAACACTACAATTTCTAAAACTCAAAATAAGCAAGATCATAGTGTGAGTATTTACTTGGCTTATCTGAAATCATCATCAGCCGCCTCTGCAAGATACATGCCACCAAAAGGAAAATTGAGCACATGCCAAACATAACAGTGATAGGGAAGGCATTAACCTGCACAGACAAAGGAAATAATAAGTCAGAAACACAGACATGAAACAAAGAAAGAAAGACTTTCTTTTCTTTTCGTCATTTTTTCTTTTTTGCTATTTGGGTGGGATAGGAGTAAAGCGGGAGGGATTGAATATATGTCCAAACAAGAAGTGTAGCTGTGTAGGATTGGATGGGATAATAGCTGGTCCAACTGGGCCATTGTATTTCAAAATGTAATATAACCAATTCCCAGTTAAAACTAGTGCAATAGAAAAGTATGTTAGAAAGTTGAGCTCCAGCAATCTGTACAATCCACATGACAGATATACAATCTTAACATCAAGCATTGTATCCAAGTGGAGTGTGCAACATACATTGTACAGCACAACGCACACAAAAATGTTCAGAGGGATGCGGAAAAAGTTCATGATGGTGCTCCTGGCCTCCTCGGGAATGTATTGAGATCTCATCTTCATAATGGACGGCCAAAATATGCCTACACAAGCCTCAAAAGTACAGAAGCCAAGAAGCTGAATGCAACCTGAGAAGGAGATGCTTCCACCTTTCTCTTTGGAAGGAACTACCAAGAACTGTTCCAAATTAACCAAGTCAAAACATAGCATAATAGCATGGGATATATATCACAAAAGCTTCATATATATTTTTTTTTCATAAGAGGTATACTGGAATAATAGCATACATTGGTCAGAATGGGAAGTAGTAGAGAGGCAGAAGAGATTGCAAAAACAATCTGCATGTAGCTTTCTACTCTGGGTGATGTGGGGGCCATCAACCGAGATGCAATTGAGCTTCCCAACATTGAAGCTAACATGAATGTTGCAAAGATAAAACCATGGGGAATATCTTCATCATTTGGGCTCAAAGCAGGAGTCCATAGGAACACAAAGGTATACATTGAACCCTCAAAGAGAGATTGTAAGGCCCCCAGCAAGGCAATTTTTTCATCTGAAACACAAAAATAATAATAATAAACAAACATTGGAAATAAGCAAGGAAGCAAAAGAAGGCAATAGATGAATGATGATGACAGCAAAATAAGGATAGCCAAAGAACACATTTGCTTGCCCAATGCTGTTTAGGATAGCATTAGATGATAACAACCACTTTTGGTTACAATTCGAAATACTAATTCTACTCTCATGGAGCTAGAAAAAAAATACATTCATGCAATTAGTTATGGATTTTTAACTACCAAGACAAGGCACAGGGGAGGGGGACAACTCTATCACTTAAAACCCCATATCCCTGACTCGTTTTAAATCTCAGTCCGACATCAGATTCAACACCTGAGAAAAGTTTGATTATAGCATAGTTCACTGTCATGAGATTAACAAATGAACAGTTCAGTCCTTATGTAGATATAATGCATAAATGATTTCAGTGTTGAGTATTTACAAGGAATTTTCATTAAAAAAAGGAGAAAAATATAACGTAAAGTAAGAACTCTACCAGAAGCAATAGCCACAGCAGCAGCCCTGAACTGGGTAAGCAAGTCCTTGCTCTCAGAAGGATCCCCATAATTTTCTGTCCACGATGATAATATGACGGCCATACCAATTGCAAGAAAGCATGAAGCAGCATCAAAAGGAGCCACAGGTCCAAGAGCCAAAGTATCAACAAGGACATTTCCAAACAGCCCAGACACAATAGCGACAAGACCATTTCCAAGAAATATAGCCTTTGAGAATGTTATCGATAGCCATTGTTGTTCAAAGCCCCTCTGACAGATGAATGAAAAAAGAAGACAATTGAGATTCATAAATACAAATGCAACAAGAAAAAAATGTGAAGACAATAGTTGAAAATATCATCTGAACTATTTGTCACAGATTGAGGGTCAAGCATATTTTTATGAAAAAATATCATTTCATTAATTTAGCAGATCTTTTAAAATGCATCTTTACCTCATTAAGCAAGATAAAAAGTTATTTTATAAAACCTAAAAATCATCAATCTATGTGGCTCATAATAGGAAAAAAGTATTGTTTTTGTCTAAAATTTTCAGTTGTGAAATCCTACTAGCTACGTTTAGACTGATATCTTAAGAAGTTCATATCATACAGTGCAAGTAAAACATATAAAGCTAGCCCGATTTGGAATGCCGGTCTAGAACAATCATGTTACATATCATTTTGATGATAAGGGGACAATTATCATATTTACAAGATCTGAGTTTTTACCTATAAAATACCTCAGTATTAAAGAACTTTCTGTGTGTGTAATAACAACATATCCGGAGGTAGATTTCTTAATAAACAAAAGTTAACCCTTTAAAACTCACCTTGTTATGCTCAGCTACAAGCCATGACTCAAATGCTGAAAACAGGAGTGAAGTGGCAATACCTCCCAAAATGCGGCCCAACATCAAGACTTTGTATTGAGGAGAATGCTTGGTAATGCAACTCAAAATGTAGGTTATGCAGTAAGTAACACAAGCCCTTTTTCGTCCCCTGATTTCAAGATAAAAAGAAAGATATATTGAAAAACCCTATGACATTTATGTTCCAAGATGAAGTCAGACAAAAAAAATCTCACTGTTTGTCGGCAAGAGATCCCACAATCGTTCCGAACAGCATGGATGACCCAAAACCAGCAATGAAAAGTTGGCCTATCTCCCCTTTTCCATATCCATACGTACTGTAGAGGTAGTAGACGTATGGACCTTGCAACCAGTCTCCAGCTATAGCCATAGAAACAGCAACCTATTAGATTTCCAAAATCTTACCATAGTAACCAATTCAAATATTTATTTTTCAACAATTTACTAGCGCATATGCAGCCGTGTACAAATCAGAAACACAGCTGTGCTAGCATTTTCCAATATACATATTCTATTGGCTAATATATTTCACCAATAACAATGGTATCTTAATTGATGAAAACGTAACTAAAATTGGATTAATTCGTGAAATAACATGACTTTAACGGGCCTATTTTAAAAGCTAAATTAGCAAGAGGAAAAAGCCCAGTTTTAATATGAACTCAGGAAATATCATTATGATTCAAAGGGTTGAAGAAGTTTAATAAAATAATGAATTTTAATAAGCATTATTAAATACTAAGGAAGTAGCATAGTTTAATAAATTGTATACATTACATCCATTTGATAACATACGAGGACAAAGAAGAAAAAAAACCGAGCAAGAACAGCAATTTCCAGACCAGAAGACACAACACTGTTGTCAAAGGCAACCAAAGGTAGTGAATATGGCATCACTGCTTCTCCATTCAGATGCTGAGATTTAATTAGAATCCGTCTCAAATGTTTGACTTCCCACTAGTTTCCTTGTTACAAATTAAGAGAGGGCAAGCCGGGTAGAAATAATAGTTAAGAGTTTGTCGGCAAGCAAACCAACTAATACAAGCCATTGGATTTGGCCCTTTGTATTCGTTTGAATTTAGAAAACAAACAACGAAAAGACACCTCTAATATGTCCATGGAATCACGTCGAGATCAATCAGGAAAATTACAAACATATGAATTAATGTGGATCTCAACAGAATGGCCAATTTCAATTCCCGTCCAACTCAATCAACAAGAAAATCTAAAAAGACTAGATCCAAAGCCACCAATTACGCACAAACACATACACGGTTAAACAATGAGCGCATTGAAGCGAGAGATCTAACGGGGAAAGAAGCGAAACACAGATCTAAGGTTGAGAGATAGTGAATATACCCATCATGAGCGAATAAACAAGGAGGTAATTGTTCTTGAAGGAATTGAAAGCTGAAGAGGTATTGATTCGATCTTTGTTGTTCTTGCTCAACTCGATAGCTGCCACCACCGCACCCAATGCCCCAAACACCAAATAGTAGAACAACTCCATTTTCGTTTGGCTGGAATTTCCGTGTGCGAGAAAGAGAGTCAGAGAAAGGGAGAAGGAAATGCGGGTGTGTCCAGAAGAACTGAGCAGAGTAAGATTTCTGAGAGCGGAGGGAAATATATATAGTAGTTGAAGCTGAAGACTGAGCTATGATTCCATGCGACGATGCAAGTATACATAACGATTCATTTCTACATTTGCTGACGTGGTTGTACCTCTGACTCTTTTTTTCTCATCTCATTCCGCATTATATTATATGGCAAAATGAAAAAACAATAGGAAAAAAGCACCAACACTTTTCTTTTAATTATTTGTCGGTAAATAAGGGTGAGGGTGAAATCCTCAGCTTTAAAAAGATATAAAATTTCAAGAGGATGGCGTTTGATCCTCGAGTATCCTGTACTATTAAGATAGTCTATCATGATCATCATACTAATAAGATCTTCTCTTATAACATCGTGGGTCGTTTTGATCGTACCATGAAATTTTTTTATTAAAAGAAAAGTTGATGGAAATATCCATACTAACAGTTGTATCATATTTTTTCCGTTACTTAGGAAGGCACAACAAGGTTGAGCGTAAGAAGCGTAGATCCGGGACGATGAGGTTGCAGGGGATCATGAGCTGGAAAGACGCGGTTTATGGTTAATATTCAATTTATCCTCATTTAGCTGAGATGGGATGACACGTGGAAATATCTGAGACGCGTTATCGTTTTAAATCCAGGGGTTGGTGGTCCATTGGTGTCGGTGGGTTGATGGGCCCCGCTCTAATAGTACGATACTAGTATAGATGCCTAAAGCGGCAATGTCACCATCTGCCAACGCGAAATGGACACTGGACCCACTCTACAATTCTTCCAATTATTAATTATTTATTTATTTATATTCATGCTAATATCTGTGTTTTATTAAATTTACATTCAATTATGTTTTCCCATATTCTTATCGACCTTCGCTTATTTGCAAATCCAGAGTCTTCCCTTTTTGTTGTGAATTTTAACAACTGTACATTTCATATTTTACATAAAAGAAAGTCCTCACTCAATTCATGCTATTGTATTAATTTCTTTGTTAAATTAAATGAGGTTACAAAGTAACAATTATTGCATAGTTTCTAAAAAGATATTATGAAGTCAATATTTAATTATTGCCATTTTGTTCTGGCTAGGAAGATACAATGATAACATTAAAATAGAGTTAAGGAAAATCAAAATCCCCACTAAAAATGGAAAATTGCTAACTTGTGAAAGTAACAAAAGAGAACGTGCGTTAGATGGTGGTTTGCAGTAACTTTGAGCTAAAAAATGAACTGCCATTTTAACTGAATCACATTGTTTAAGTGTGGCTATTGGATTTAGAAGGAATCTTTTGTATTAGTTTAGAAAGGTCAAAGATCTACAGCAGCCAAGGCTGTGTGAAACTACTGGTAGATTAGACGAATGTCAAATTGCATTACTTAATTGAATTGTTAGGGTCGCTTAATAATTGGGGAATTGAAGTCAGCCTTAGAGCCGAATGTGCAACTTATTAAGGAACCAATGAGCGAATAGAAAAGAAATGGAATAGGCATCGGCCTACCCATATAACAAGTTATTCTATTATGGGATTTGGAGGGGAAGGTGGGTAGGGGATGGCAGAAGCAAGTGAATGGAATTGAGTGGGTAATGCTCCAAACTCCAAAGTGTGGAGATGGAACGGAACTTTCTTACTGAGAAGCGAGTCACCATCATGGCCGACACTGTGTCTCAAATTGTTTCAATTTTCCAGAGTGGAAGTATATAATTGACAGTTGACGCTCACGTTTATACACGACTGACATTGACTAATTAGTAGCGGTTCCTTCTAACTTAGGGAGGAACCCACGTCTTATCTTTCTAAACTTCAAGTGCTATTCCAGCTACTTAGCACTTAACAAACAAATTAATTTGTCAATCTTCTTCTTAATCCCTTCTCTTCTTCTTTTTTCCACAATCTACCTACTTGATATAACTAAGGGGAAGTCCAGTCATTGAATTGTAATTTAATAGTAAAGGATTTTGTAGGAAATTAGGAGCAGGGAATCCTCCTTGCCTTAAGTTATATTCTTTCAATTCTGCAAATAACCATCCCAAAATCTGCCACAAGGCCAACAATCATCCTGCAAGTACCTAATTCAATAGGTAAATTGAGAATGACTGAATGGGTTATCAAGAAGAAGATGACGATGATCGGACATATACGTCGTCATTTCTCTTGCTTTCTACATTATTGTAGAGACCCAAACCATTCACTATAGCTCAATGGGCCCAAGGCACAAGCCCATTGATCATCTCAGCCCAAAGGACAAACAGATCACCACTAAGCAATTATAAATTTCATCATTCCAGGTATGATTAATACTTTTGAAGTCTCCAATTATCCATTAATTTATAGTTTGGAATTAAGCTTGCAGTCCATCATACTCGACTTTAGCTCGTCATACTTACTGCTTTCAAGACGTGATTATGATCGATACCCAACCTACTTACACTCCAATTTCAAACATAATTGAAGATTTCATATGCTCATTAATTACATATACAAATAATGTTGATTGAAGAAACTGCAATAAAATTGTTGGTGTTGGTGCCAAGTAACTTTACCCAAAAACCAAAAGTAATTATTATTTTTTATTAAATGAATCCCCATTTAGACCCGAACCTAGTACTATATAAGATCTATATTCATGCTTGGATCCGTGGACCTTCTTTGGCAATGGGCCCGGAATCCAAAGAGTCCTCTTTCCTCCTGCTTCCCAGACGCAAAAGCCCGTACAACTTCCGGAACTCCCTCACAGTGTGAACACTCTCTTGACAAATAACTCCACCTGCCTCACCCAACTCCTCACTGCTCCGGCCCGACCCACTCTCGCTCAACCTCTGCCCCCTCCTCCCATCACCACCGTTCATTTGCAAAGCCGTGATGACGGTTTTCAAAGCCCGGCTCGGCGAGTTCCGGTTCGAGATCATGATCTCCCCGATCTCGGCTTGGCTCAGCCTCGCCCCCGTCTGAAAAAACTCCTCCACCTGAGGGAAAAGCTTGTGATCCTTCACCCCCAAATAACTACTAGCTAAAACCTTGAATGTGGAAAAATCGCATAAGGGGAAGTTTATGTGAACGTCAATCCTCCCTGGCCTCATCACCGCTGGATCAATCTGATCTTTACCGTTCATCGTGAACACCATCACGCGCTCTTCCCCACAGCACGATACAATCCCGTCCATGAAGTTCAATACACCTGAGAAACTCACAGCCGTTGACTTCTCTGCCAGGAACCGATCAAGGTCCTCGATGACGATCATTGACCTACTTGTGGTTTGCAACAATAGCATCTTCAAATCTGAGTTGTCCGAAACTTTGGACATATCGACATCGTAGACGTCGTAACACAGGAACCTCGCCATCGCTGCGATGAAACTGGATTTTCCCGTACCGGACGCACCGTAGAGAAGGTAGCTCCGTTTCCAAACACGGCCTAAACGGTGATAATACTGCTTAGACTTGACAAACTGTTCGAGATCGGATTTGACCTTGTTTTTTAGCTCGGCGTCCATCGCCACCGTGTCGAAGGTCGCCGGGTGGGTGAACGGAACCGATAGCCACCGTGAATTCTCGTCACTTCCAGAGTTCATGTACAATTTTATCTCTTTTCTTCTTTGTTCGATCTCATCTGCCACCGAGAGGATGTGCTGGAAATACTGACGGAAAATTCTGCGTTTGTCTTTCTTCTTGATTCTGAGTACCAGTGCTGAATTCCCGTCTCCCTCGGATTTCTCCTTAGTCCAGGAAACTTTGGCGCTGAGGAAAGTGTCGTGCACTGTCTGGTTAGCATCGAGGTGAAGGAAAATTTCACTGGGTTTGGAACCAGAGAAAAGGTTTGTGAAGTCAGAGTCTTCCACGGAAGATAGTGAATTGAGGTACACGAGGGTTTTCTGGTAAAGTTGATTTTCCTGGAAATGCTCATTGTAAAGTGGGATTCTGAAAAATTGGTGAATATGGAGACGGTTTTCACAGGAAACCCACCAATTTTGAAGAATGTATAGTACGGAAGTTCTGCGGAAAAGACGAAGGATTAGAAGAAAGAGAACTACGATGAAGAAAATGGTAGATATGGAGCTAGCCCTAATCATATTGACTGAAACTAAACTATGAAAATGTGTAAGAGCTTAGAAAAATGAAATGGTTATCCATGCATGAGGATTGGGCGAGTCAAAGAAATTGAAGATTGATGAAGCCTGAAAGTTGGGTGTTTGATGGAGGATGGTAGTAAGAGTTTGAAGAGGTATGCTGCTGCGTGCTGGCAAATTAAATAGGTCAAAGAAAAATTCATTCTTTGTTCTTATAGCTGTGGATATATGACCAGTAGACGGATTTGAGGTGTTCTTGTCTAAGGATTCATTGGATTGAACATAATTGGGTGTTTGATTTTCAAGATATTTGACTCGTGGTGGCTTGCTCTGCATAGAATATTCTGAATTTTTATTAAATAAGTAATATCTTTTAATGTTTTTCATCTGCGTTTCTTTTAAGTTTAAATTTTATTTTATAGAAAGTTTTTCTTTTATAGGATATGTTAATAAGGAATGATGCAGAATGATATGGGCTCACGTGATTTGATAAAGTCCAACTACAATCATAGACTATGGTAAGCTGTCTCAATCATTATACGTATTAAAACGGCAAAAATAATAACGCCACTCATATATTTTAGTTCTATCTACGAGATTTTGCTATGACTTCTCTTGCCTAGCCAAGTGAAAATATAAATAAAAAGAAGTGCACATCAATTTTTTACGTGACTATATATATATAATCATTATTTTAATAATTTGAAACATCATAGATAAATATAATAAGATATTATTTTAAAAAATAGCATTTTAAAAGTACAAATTTTAAGTCAATTACTAAATTGATTTACTCCAAAATAGGGCTATTAAAAATGTTAGTTAATGATGATTGGCTATCATAAGTCTTAAACAATCCAACCATAAGATACTTTAATCCAACACGATGCTCGAAGAAAGAAAAAAAGGTAAAATAGCTTTCCATTTGGGTGAAGTCAAAAGGGGATTGTAAGGGAAAAAGTATGGAAAAGGGAAGAAATGATAAAGCTAATATTGCATTCAAAGGTACGTTTGTCATCTTTGAAATTTGGTTAGTTTTGAACTGGTAAACTTGGTTTTCTTTAAAAAAAAAAAAAAAAAAAACACCCCCCCAAATTCCACTTGTTGATTTTTTTATTTTTTGGTCTTCATAATGCCAGTATGAAAAATATAATATCTGCTAGCGACCTGACAAATGACAAGTCTACCAATATTGATCCTTTGGAAGCCACTCACTGCTTTTATTGGGGAAGAAAATTATTTGTTTGGACTACATAATAAGAGGAGGAAATGCTACTAACAGTTGGGAATTATTATTGGTTTTAAACAATAATGTATTTGAGTCTGCATCATAAGTTTTCCATCCAGAATAATTAAAACCTGTCATAAAATGATTGTGGTCACAAAAATTAGCCATCAAGGATAGCCTGAATTGGATATTTCTATCCCCAAATGGCTACTTTCCAAAATCAAACTTATATATATATAAACATGAAGATACTATTCTTTCTTCCATTGTTGATGAAATCATTGTCCCTTTGTTTTCTTACTCCTTTTTCTTGATCTTTTTACTATTTTCTCTTTCCTTTAAAAATTGTTTCGTAACTATTGAACCACGAGACAAGTATGAACCAAGCCACAAACAGGAGAAACAACGGAAAATATGCCCCCTTAGTGGTCCTGCCTTTACTGTAGAAATAATGATTGAGAGGAAAGGAAAGCACAAATTTGGGCTCCTGTCTATACAATGAAATATGAAAGAATGCGATACTGATGACGAAGAGCTTTCAACTCTAAAGGATTTAACGTCAATCATCATTTTTTGCGAGTGGACCACCAAGACTATAAAAAACAAGGATGATTACTGACCCACATCGCTTAAAAGCATAACCAGGTCGAGCTCACTCCACTGTCAGTGATATCCCAGATGTCTCAATCATCGATGGCTGTTGTCGACTTGCAAATTGTATCGGCTTGAATCTTAAGCTTACTCTGTTAAAGTAGTTAGGTAGGTCACTGTTAGATCCAACTACATTAATCATTGATTTAATCATATAATAGATTAATAGACATGACCTGTGCTTATGTTAGTATCAATATGACTAGAGATAACAATTATTCAGAACTGATTGAAACAACAGCATACTTTTCTCCTTTCCATGGGCTAAACATAAGAATGAATGCGCAGTTCAACTCTACCCTTGAATCCTTGATCCACCTACTGCTCTGGTCTGATTGAACTTCTTTCCCTCCCATCCCCCCTCCTTTTTTTAATATATTTGGCCAGTACTATAAAATAGGTCATATAATGTGGATATATCTGGGACCTGAATAATATTAGCTACCATTTTATGCCATTTAGTCCTCACATACATACTATACAAAATTGATATTTGCATTACTGAAATAGTAATCGTTGATTCAATTTCGCAAAAGATGACATTAAGAACTGCTATGGCAATGATTGAAGCATCAAAAGATTGAGTAAAATGCAATAGCCAACCACGGCACTTTTATATCATTATAGGACGCTTAATAACGTGTTCCAAGTTTAGTATAATTAAGGTCACTGCTGTTACAATTAGACTATGCTAAATGAATGAAACAAAATACAAGGTCAGAATTTTAAGTGTCCTGAGCATCTGATTGGAGGTTAATAATTTGAGAAACCACAAGCTTAGAGAGTTCATTGATTGCAGCTTGAAACTGATAATCACCTGACTCCCTGGGCCCTGTCCATCTTGGTGACTGTAGGCTTAATCCACTGTATTCACTTGCGGCAACCTTTGTTTTGTGTGAAGTGGCAAGGACCTTCTCCAAATCTGACTGCGACAATAGCCTTGGTGCCTGAAACATGAAAAGTAGACAAATCATCTCAGTGATATTCAAAATCACCAGTACTCCTTATTCTGAGACAGCCATGAAGATGACTATTCTGTTTCTTCTTCTGAATAACACACTCCCATGTGTTGTTTCATTCACCACTTCCATCAATTAGTTAGTATAAATAGAAGCAAAGAGGACTAAGTATTAAGAATTGACTCCATCAAAAAAGAAGATAACATTGCAGCTAACACTTAAAGGCAACGTCATCTGAATTTTTTTTTTTCAAATTGGACATATAGATAAACCCTTAAAAAAGATTTGTATGACAAGCAGAAGCAACATTCAAATCAGATAATTGATCAGACACAATTACTTGCTTTCACTGACCAAAGATGGAGTTCAAGCACACAAATATAACTCCGGGATCCTACAATAGTTTTCAAATTGTCATGCTCAAAATGGAATTTTTTCTAAACTTGACATTAATGAATATGCACTCCGATCACAACAGCCCTAGATAGCATAGTATCAACTATTGAGAAAAAGGAAAATATTTAAGGGAGGGGAGAAAGTGGAAGAGAATGATGAATACACTTACAGGAGACTGTTTCCCCTTGTTCTCTTCATCCAGTAGCTCCCTAATAGGAAAATAGGCAGCCTTCTTACAGAGTTCAAACAGATCTGAACCAGTATATCCCTCACACAGGCCAGCTATATGATCAAAGTCAATGTTATTTTCAACCCTTTCACCCTTTAAAATAACCTTTAATATCTCAACCCTCTCCCTTTGGTCTGGAATTCCAATTTCAAAGGCTTGAGGAAGACGCCGAAGTATTGCTTCATCAAGTTCTGAAGGACGATTTGTTGCTGCCAGGACCATAACTCGAGCATTCTCTGCAGGTGAGAAAAAAAAAAAGATTTTAGAATCATCATACTTAAAAATCCTGTGTGAGCTTATATAATTTAAGAACACTAGGTACATCAGCATAAATTGATATTATCCTATTTGCAACTTATTTGAACATTTATTCCTCAAGGAAATTACACATGTTTAAAACTTACGATCAGTGGTAAATCCATCCCATAAAGCCATGAACTCTGTTTTCATGTTTAACAATGCCTCATGATCTGTTGTCCGACGCTGACCCAAAAAACTGTCAACTTCATCAATGAATATAATGGCAGGCTGGAGCTTATAAGCCAGGCTAAATACAGCAGCCACTGCAAAAGAACAGCAGAATATTAACAATCAACCAAACCAAGGAACCACTTCAAATGAAGAACATGATCACAATAATTCACTTTGAAAACAGATGCAAAATAATATAATCACAAAGGCAAGGTTAGTAAAATGAAAGCATAGTTACATATATAAAGATGCCCTTGTTAAAAAGGTTTTGTGATGAAAAGTTTGTCTTACACCTCCATGTGGCTGGAAAATTGGAATTGTTCATAAGATCTTAACCTTCTTATTCCAAAAGAACAGTTTATATTTTAGCTTCTTTCAGAAGCAGCTGGTATATTCTTGACTGACCGGTGAGTTTTAAACAGGTTTACAAATTCATTAAGCAGTCTTAAATGGGTGGAGGGAGAGGGTTGTCCTCATTTGAAAAGATATGTGATCTGCTAGATGTTTATTTTCAGTCTTCCAGATCACAATCAATATGAAAGCAACAGATTGGTATTTAGAAGAAGAGCCTTATCCATTAAACATGCTGAGACAACAGTGCAAGGGAACACCCAGAGTTTAAGACAACATAGATGCCAAACACATCAATTGAGAAAGGGGGAGCCAAAACACATGTTTGAAGATTGTTCTGAACAGCCACTGGAAAAATGAGTTTGCCTTTTCCAAAATTAACAATAGTTATGGGAACCCAAGAAGAAAGAGTCGGGGCAACAGTAGGTATTATTTACTTCTTTATGTTTTTAACTAATTTTGACTTATTAATTTTTCTAACATAAAACAAGATTGCATCACATTCAACTACTAGGCAGCCAAAAAAAAAAGATATGATATTTTCACGAGTCAGCATGTCAAGCTCTTAAACAGATGCAAAATAATCACAAGGGATCCGATGAAAGAATACAAATAATGTGCACTTACCAAGTTTCTGGGCATCACCAAACCACTTGCTCATCAGGTTTGATATCCTTACATTAATGAAAACTGCTCCAGACTCCTTAGCAATAGCTTTGGCAAGCATGGTTTTCCCAGTACCAGGTGGTCCATACAACAGGACCCCCTTTTGAGGGCCAAGAAGCTTGCCATGAGAAAACAGTTCAGGTCTTTTTAGAGGTAGTATAACAAGCTCAAACAAAGCTTCCTTGATTGTTTCTAGTCCCCCAATAGAGTTGAACTCCACATCAATGTGGTCAGGATTTATAACATCACAGGCTATGACATCCTGTACACGATAAACAGCAAAAATTTATAATAAACTTGGATTTTGCCCCCTTTTTTTGTCAAAAACTCTGCAAATAGTTCTTCCAAAAGAAGTTAAGGCCATACATTCATTAAAGATATGTATTAGAAACTAGTACTTATTTTTATGTTTAAATTAATTTTTCTCCATTTATCATAGAAATTGAAGAATATTGGTAAAAAGCTAATTCATAAAGAATCAGGAAGCCTGTTTGCAAAATACTGGCTCCTAGGGCTAGAGGTCCATCTACCAAACTTTGTGTAATGCTAGAAGTGACAAGATATTGCCAGTACCACTACCACCAGTTATATATAAAGTAAAAATTAGAGCTTAACTACATGTGAGCACGCTTTTAAACCTGTTAAAAAATCACCAAAGAATAACACATATATTTATTATTTATTACCTAGGAAATACACTACAAATACATCACACTATCTTGTCCAACAAGAACTTCTTTCCCACCAATACACTTGTCATTCACTCAAAAAGGGTACAACTAGGCATTCTATGGAAATTTATTCTCAAAACCAACCATACAAGAATAAAAAGATGAAATCAACTTCTATGACATCGGTAGCACAATTAAAAAACTTGCAAAGTTAGAACAAAACACTAGTTCAAGAATGTTCCCAGGACCTTTACAGCACAAAGAACTTCTCCTTAATACTTTTGATAGCATTCTTCAGTATCTCACTGACTATTTTGTGTTAGTAAGATGCTATTGAAATCATGGCTTCAACATCTCCCATGGTAAATCAAAGTTTGCTTGAGAAATAATGGCATTGGCTGCACACTTTCAACTAAGGAGAAAAAGAAAATAAAAAAAACTACATCCCGCTCAGGGGAGTTGGAAAAATAAGGTAAGATGCTTATGTAAACCAGGTACAGGATCGTGTAATTTGTTATATATGAATAAATAGTTCATGGTTTCCTCAGACATAAATATACATAATTTTTATCTACTTGTGTTCAACTAAACTAGAAGGTCAGAGTTTTGTAACCCCATGAAATTGATAACTTCTATATTTAATCATAAACTACTAAACTCTATCAATTGCACCGTTAAAACGAAAGGACATCAAAGCCCACATACCCCAAAATAAAATAAGCAAAATCCTAACAAGCCCACCCATTACCCAATCCCTACAAATTACAATGCAACACGATCAAGCGCTTGCAAAAACAAAGCATTCTAATAAGCCCACATGCCCATATCACGTGTGAGACAAAAAGAAAAGCTAAAACAGAAACAATACCTCGTAAGGGTTTGTCTGAATGAGAGGACGATTCAGACGCTTGGCTATCTCTTTCTTGTGCTCAAGAGCTTTCTTCGATGCCTCACGATTCGGGTCCAGGAATCGGAGCCCAGTAAACAAGACCAAGGCACTCAAAGCGGCGCTCGCCGCGTATAATAACAAGTCTTGGAGGAGCTTGGCCTCTGATGAACGGGCCATTTGTCTATTTCCAATAGTAAATTAGAACAGTATGTGTAACAACTAAGAAGCATTCAGAAGAAAAGTTCATTTATCTGCAACTCTGGCTAGGAGGGTTCTGAAAACGGAGGAGACGGAATGGTTGAGGATGACGAAAGAATGAGTTTGTCTGGCCGACTTGTCCCGGAAGAAAGCCTGACATCCTAGAAGGGAAAGATAGATACTCTGGATTCCGATGGATGAACTGAAACTACGAAAGTATACCACGGTTGTCGTTGGACTAAGGAAACAGGCCCAAACTATGATCACTATTGGACTGTCATCGCTTTGGGCCTTGCAATAAGAAATCGCTACTATGCTAATTTAATGGTAACATTTTACCATTATTCGCTTTTTAAAGTCTAGTTACCTAATGGCTGCTAAAAAGAAAATTATATAAATATATAAATATATTGATGAATGGGTGGATTTAGAAAAGGTCATTTGATTTATCAATCTTATAGTAAATTACGTTATGCTAAGTGCATGTGAATTTTTTTCTTTCATAAAAGAAGTGGTAATATTCACCCACTTTTTGTACACTTTAATTAGTGCAATTTTGAATGAGCATCAGTTTTTTTTTTTTTTTTTTGTGAGTGGCTGTAAGTGAGAGCATTTATGAATATTGTATTTTGTTAAACAAACACTTTCTATACAGAAGTGCATAGTGAATTAGTGATAACCCTTTATCACTATCTTTTTTCTTAATGCTGCAACAAGTGGAATCCTTCATAAGGCTATCTATATCTGATACTTACCTTTCAGCTGTTGAGAGGCTTCTATTCAAATATTCTAAAACTGTGTGAAAATCAGAATAATTGAATTGCGTGAAGGGAAGGGAGTCTGAGAGAGAATCAAAATATGAAACTAAAAGGTAAAGGAAAAGGAGAAAATTCAATTGAAGAGAATACAAGTAATGCTTTTTGGTCAAATTATAGAAACAAAGAGGACCGGTTCAACTGATAACTCGTTGTCCCTCCGGTCTCCGAAGATGCTCCCACTTTTAGTTACAACTATGTGGAGCAGCTACCATAAATATCTTCCTCATACGCCATTCACTGTAAATAGAACCATAAATCTACTCTAATAAGCTTTATTTTAAATTCTTCAATTTTTAATATGTTGAAAACTGAAATTATGTGATTCTTGTCAAATTAAATATCCACTAATCCATATATATATATATATATATATATTATCTAAAAAGGAAAAATCTCATTAAATTTTTTTAATATTCGGTGGCTGGCCCTGAACTGATATCACAATTTAATAATAATTTTACGGGATCCAATTAGATTTTAACGTTTGACATATTAGAGGATCAGGATTTAATAATGATTTTTTTAGCATAATTTTTAATAATTTTTTTAAAAAAAGTTCTGATAAATTTTCACTGTTGAACATAAACTTAATGGCTAGAATCTACTATATTGAAATCCATGAAATTGGTTCCCAATTATATGAAATTCAAACCACGTACATTTGCTTCAAAGAATAAGACGTAGAAACTAAATCTTGGTTTCATATACAAATCAACCAAAAAAAGAGGTGGGTGCTAGATTTTAATAATTGATCTTTAATATTAATATAATAATTTATAAAAATAATATAATATAATCACAAAATATTAAATATAATTTTAAAAATAAAAAATATTCATGATTATATATATTAACAAATTTAATATAAAAATATTAATTATTATATTAAAGAAGTATACGTCATCCATCCCCACAATCTTATCGATTGAAAAGTGCTCAAACTTTTCTCATTGTGGGTGATTGTCAACCATTATGAATGCATAATGAAGAGAATTCAGACGAATCAAATTTCAAACCAAATATAAAAGTGCACGGTACCATTTGATAAAAGATAAATTTCAAACTAATCAAAATTCTTCATTATGAATGATTGTTAATATAATAATTAATTTTTATTTTTAAAATATTTAATATTTTGTGAATATATTAATTTTTATATATTTTATTATTATATTAACATTTAAATTATTAAAATCTTATCTTAATCCCTTAAATTTTTCATAAATTATATTTTGATTTCTTATTTTTTTGGTTCCACATCAACATGTCAAGTCAATATTTTTATTAACATTTTTCGTCTATTTATTTAAGGAAGTTAATTTCGAAGACGGAATTATAACCGGAATTAACATAAGAGAATAAAATAAAACCTATAAAAAAAAAAAAGTGTGATTAGCTTTTAGTGTCTTAAGTTGTGATAGGGGGAGGCTACTGCCCAGACGATTTCGTTGACAAAAGGGTAGAAATTGATATAATTTTAGATGACAGCTAACATGAAGGGCAAAACGCAAGTAACTTGGTTGAAAGTTTAGGGTTCACATGTGAATATGCAAATTAAGTAGGATAATGACCTATTTCATTTTATTGCCATTCTTACTTTCGTTATCCATAGTCAACTCTATGATTATGAAGTGTGAATGCTTGTTTTGAGTTAAATTGTTTAGAACAACTTTATTCAACGACACATGATAATTGCTACCTCATAATCAACATCTACATCTCATCAACAGAAAAGTTACTGATAAGAGGAAAGAAAAAGAGCAAAAAGGGCAAAAAATAATGCCAGAATTCTCAATAATGGACCGTCAGAATGTGTGGGCATTTTCCCAAACAGTAAAACATTACCTCCTTTTTTTAAATAATATAATAATTAAAATAATTATTAAATAGTATTAATTATAACAAAAAAATAATTATTTTTATTAAAATTGATTTAAACTTTTATTACTATATTATTGAAGATAATAATAAATAAGGATGAAGTTAAAAAAATAATAATTAATATTTTATTGATAATATAAAATAATAAATAATTTAAAATAAAATATAACTGATAAATAATTTAAAACAAAAGTAATAATAAATTTTAAAAAAATGTTATTTATATATTATATTTTTTAATTATTAATATATTATAACAATTTATAATAATAATAATAAATAATAATAAAATAATATACATGCATTAACTTAATTAAATGTATTCAATGAATTACATTAAATTAAAATAATCTTTATATAAACAACACAGTATTTTATATTTCATAGTTATAATGGTTTGTCAAATAAAAATAATCATAATTACATGCATAAAACATAACATTATGCGAGTATTGTATAGTAAAAAACATTTAACATGCATTCAAAAAGAATTACTATAATAGGTTTTTAAAAATTTATTTGAAAGTTGGTAAAGATATAATATCAAATTATTTATAGTCAATTATATTTATAATTTTTAATAAATTACTAGTTTATATGTGCCCAGAGTTATATAATAGTTTGTCAATAAAATTTATTATTGATGTATTAAAATTATTAAATTAACCTAGCTCAAGTTAAAATTATAAAAAATTATTATATAATAAAAATTATTAATTTATCGTGAAATCACCGAAATGCTCGAAAAGTCCATGACGCTACTTTCAATGGAGTGATCACAGACAGAATATCAAGTATAAATAACCGCAACATGGGTGTGAATGGCCCTTGGGTCGAGGATCTGAGCACAACCACATTTTCTGGTGGGTCCACTCCATGTCCATGTCCATGTTCGTTTCCTTATCTTTCATCCTCCGCGCTGTCTGCGTCCTATGTGATTTATGGTAGTTGACCTTTCAAAACTCTCTGCGTCCACTATTTTTATATTTTGATGCGCCATGGGTAGGCCACACGCCTAGCAAAGAGAACAAACTTTGAAGGGAAGAAGTAAGAACCCAATTCCAACCTCTGCCTTTCTATCTGTGTCAACGAGATGAATTTTGATTTTGTATTTCTAACCGAACATGTATTAAAATTTGTGGAGCTATAGTTGGAAAGTGGTTTAGTGTAGTACAAAAACATGTTTTCTTGTAGTACCACTACTTTTGTAGTACTTGCAGGGAGGGCCTTTGTTGACGAGCCTCATTCTTTGGTTGATTTGGTAAGAATTTGCTGCAATGGTTGATATAAATATCAGAATTTGCTGCGAATCTTACCAATCCCGTCTTTCACCTAGTTGATTCCTGGTTTGATTTTTCAGACCCATTTGTGGGTTCGTCTGTTTCCTTTTCAAAAGCTCCGTGTCATCCATTTTCAAAACCCAATTCATCTGGTCGTTTTGCCATTTAAACCTGCTAGCAGACCAAAACCCGCCTAGTTGTTTGCGGGTCTCTCATGTCATTAGAAGGTTTTAGATGCTAATTGCAGAAGGTGACGAGTAGCTTTTCTCACACGGTGGCGAATTCTTGCTAAGATACTGAAGCAGGCTTCAATTATTGAAGTCTGGGTGCTTGTCAAAAAGCTTCAATCTTCTATCAACGAAAAGGAAATTGGGGTAAGGTATATTGTGTGATATATTTCACCACTAATTACGTTATGTAGGAAAACAATTCTGACCTTTTTCCTCATAGAATCGGATGCTAATTCCTTTTGTTCACAACCCTGCAAATGCCTTTTTAGATTTTGTTATTTAATGTAAGATACATCTATACTTGTTGTATTTGTTATTACCATGTTACCCAATAGGATTAGAAATTATATGTTTATTAGTTGGATAGTTTTTAATTAGAGACGTTGAGTGAAGTGAAGTATAAGAGCGTTCTGCCTGTTCTGCCTTTCCTTTGTAGTCGTAGCACTTTCATCATTTTCTTTTCTCTGATGTAATGATTGATTCACACAGAGTAGACGATTTGGTGAGTCCAATGGGAACTGTAGACAATGAAGAACTCAAAGAGATTGAGAATTTCGACAGAGAGGAAGTTGAACAGATTCGAGTTGAGCCAGAGGACGTGAGTAGAATAGCACCATGGACAAGACAGATCACAATTCGGGGACTAGTAGCTAGCTTACTAATTGGAATAATTTATAGTGTGATTGTGATGAAGCTCAACCTCACAACTGGGCTAGTCCCCAATCTTAATGTCTCAGCTGCTCTCCTTGGTTTTGTCTTCATCCGAACTTGGACTAAGCTGCTTGAAAAGGCCAAGATTGTTTCAACGCCTTTCACTAGACAGGAGAATACTATAATCCAGACTTGTGCAGTGGCATGCTATAGCATCTCCGTAGGAGGTGGGGGGTTTTCTTTAATTTCTCTGATGTTTAATGTCTAAATTGAACTCTTCCCTTTATATTAATGTAAAGAATAGTGTTCGTATCCGTAATTTTCTAAATTTTACTCGTGTAATTGTAGGTGGTTTTGGTTCTTACCTTCTGGGTTTGAATAGGAAAACGTATGAGCAAGCAGGGGTTGACACTGAGGGGAATACTCCTGGGAGCACCAAGGAGCCTGGAATTGGCTGGATGACGGGTTTTCTCTTTGTGACAACCTTTGTTGGGCTATTGGCATTGGTTCCTCTTAGGAAGGTATGCCTTATTAGTAATCCCTCTTAGGCTTTTTCATATCGTTAATTGAATACAGTTGGTTATTCAAAGGTTGTTATTCGGCAAATTTATGGTCGTTCCCTTTTGTTAATTAGCATAGTAGTTCACTGTAGATGTATGTTGATCTCAATTTCAGACCAGCTTCGTTGTGTGTAACTCGAATGTTATTTGATGATGCAATTTGTGTTAACAGATTATGATAATAGACTACGAATTAACGTATCCAAGTGGAACTGCCACTGCTGTTCTTATCAACGGGTTTCATACTCCAAAAGGAGATGAGATGGCCAAGTAAGACTCTTAATTTTTCTATTTGTCTTTACAAGTTAACCATAGTGAGTCTGTCCATGATCTAATACTAGTTCAACTTCTTTCGCAGGAAGCAGGTTCTTGGTTTCAAGAAATTCTTTTCTTTCAGTTTCCTATGGGCTTTCTTTCAGTGGTTCTATTCGGGTGGAGATCTATGTGGATTTGTTCAATTTCCTACCTTTGGATTGAAAGCCTGGAAAAACTCGTGTGTGCTTTGCTTACATCTTGCTTCTGCTATTGTTAGTCTTAGTTATGAAAGAATTGGCGGTGTCATTAATAAAAAAAAAAAATTGGATTTTGCAGATTCTACTTTGATTTCAGTATGACTTACGTTGGAGCTGGAATGATTTGTTCACATCTTGTCAACTTATCCTTGCTTCTTGGTGCTGTGCTTTCATATGGCATTATGTGGCCGTTGATCAGGGAACAAAAAGGAGAATGGTTTCCTGAAAAGTTATCAGAAAGCAGTATGAAGAGTCTTAATGGTTATAAGGTCTAAATGATATTGAATTTAAGGACTTTATATGATATATTACTGGATTGTTCCTTTAATTCAATCTTATTTCTTGTTTATTTGCTGCAGGTTTTCATTTCCATTGCCTTGATCCTTGGGGATGGGCTTTACAATTTTTTCAAAATTCTTTATTTCACTGCCGCAAATATCCTTGCCAAAATGAAAAGGAAGAGCCTTAGAGCACGTAAGTAAATGGCCTCTGATAATTTTTCTGGCTGCTGGGTAATATTAATGTCAAGTTTAGGTTATCAACTGCCTAATTTACTCTCACGACTTGCTCCTTTCTAAATCCTATGTCATAAGATAGGATGTTATTATATCAGCAGACAAAATAAGTGGCGCCACCCCTCCATATAAAATTTTTTTTGTACATGTAATAGACTAATACACACTAGCCTTTGTATAATGACTAAAGTTGCATCTTTCTAATATAAGAGAGTGCCTTTATGATGTCTATGAATCTCACATTCACCAGTGAGTTCGTTTATTTGTCACTGCAGTTTCAGATAACCAGAAGAAGCCTCTTGATGATCTTAGACGGAATGAAGTGTTCGTTAGAGAAAGCATTCCTTTATGGTTGGCATGTGTGGGATACGCATTGTTCTCCATCATCTCTATCATTATAATTCCGTTGATGTTCCCTGAGTTGAAGTGGTATTATATAGTGGTTGCCTATCTGCTTGCACCTTCTCTTAGCTTCTGCAATGCTTATGGTGCGGGCTTAACTGACATGAACATGGCCTATAACTATGGGAAAGTGGCTCTCTTTGTGCTTGCAGCCTTGGCTGGAAAAGAGAATGGTGTAGTTGCTGGACTTGTGGGGTGTGGCCTGATTAAATCTATTGTTTCCATCTCATCTGATTTGATGCATGATTTCAAGACTGGCCATCTCACCTTCGCTTCCCCTCGTTCAATGCTGCTAGCACAGGCTATTGGGACAGCAATAGGTTGTGTTGTAGCTCCTCTCACATTTTTCCTCTTCTACAAGGCTTTTGACGTGGGGAATCCAGATGGTGAATACAAAGCCCCATATGCCATTATATATAGAAACATGGCAATCCTGGGTATTCAAGGCTTTTCTGCCCTCCCCCAACATTGCTTACAGCTCTGTTATGGTTTTTTTGGATTTGCCATAGCAGCTAACTTGGTGAGAGATCTTAACCTTGGAAATGTTGGGAAATGGGTTCCACTTCCAATGGCAATGGCTGTCCCATTCCTAGTTGGTGCTTACTTTGCAATTGACATGTGCGTGGGAAGTTTGGTTGTGTTTGTTTGGCACAAGCTAAACAGCAGGGAGGCAGGTTTGATGATTCCTGCAGTTGCTTCTGGTTTGATTTGTGGAGATGGGTTGTGGATTCTCCCTTCATCTATTCTGGCTTTGCTTAAGCTTCGTCCCCCAATCTGCATGAACTTCTTGTCAACCTAGTAGAAGTTCACACAGAGAAGAAGAGAAGAGGAAATAAATGTAGTTAAGTTCTTACCTAAGCCCATACTGTGATATATAAGCAATGAGTTGATAAGAAGCCGCAATTAGTCATTGACTGTCATCGTCCCAAATCTCAAATACACCTGAAAAATTTAACTAGAAGCTCCAAGAAATGCTTCCCAAAGGATAAATGCAAATGTCGTGAAACTGTTGAGGACTGACTTTGAATTGGGGTTTTCCTAAATAAACAGAAAATGTTTGAAATTGTTTGTAGTGATTGCACTTTCATTGAATTCAATCATTCATGACAGTGGCGGCTCTATTTCTATAATTCAGCACTTCTAGAAAAAAATAATACTACTTATTATATAAAATGGACAAATTGTTTTTTTTTCTTAAATGTTGACTTAGTGCTCATTTTTTAATTCGGATAATTCAAAATTTCAAAACAAACTTGTAAATCTTTTTTGTTTAATGCTTCTTTCAACCTTTTATGATTTCATCGATAAGATAATAAAAATAATGTCTCTCCATTGAATCAACTTTTAAAGAGTTGAAACTTTATAAATAGTTCCAACTATCAATATATAAATGTTTCTAAACACATAAATTAAAAACAATAATGGTTTGCATTATAATATATATTGCTCTTATTAGCCATATTTCATATTCGCCTCCTTAAGATCCTCTAATTAACTTTTGTGCCCCCTTTCTTGTAATCTTAGGTACAAAGGATTGTATATGAAGCTGCTTCCCCCTAAAGATATGTAAATTTAACTTGTGAAAAAGTTGTGTAATGTACAATTGTATCAGTTAATAATTGAGATTAATAAAAAAAATAAAAATTAATTATTTAAATATTATTAAAATATAACACATATGTCTACCTAATTTAATTTATGAAAAATCTTATTGTAAAATTATGAACTTGGCAATATAGATAACATATACCTCTTGCTCTTTAGATTACTGAAATGAAACACGGATACAAATTATGTTGAAGAGAATACCAATTATTCAAAACGTGTTATGATTACAATTGATATATAATG
>JASKGM010000007.1:10932862-11009487 GCA_034509205.1 Ceratonia siliqua
AATATAATAAAATTAAAGCACAGACAATTAAGAGTAACCGTCCTTAGGGATGGACGCTGTGAGGTGCCTAACACCTTTCTCACTCGTAATTCGACTCTCGAACCTTTCCTCTGGTTCTGAAGACCAGTTTTTTAGTTTTTTTAGAGGATCCCAATTATCCTCCTAATTAATTGGTGGCGACTCCATTTGTTATAAAATCTCTGTGTTTTGGTCATCCGTCACGTTGTGACAGCATGCAAAGGGCTAAGAATGCAATCAAGGATATGTTTAGGAACAAGAGAAGATTGTACTTGCCTTATACATAACTCATTAAGGCTCGATGGGATAAGCACTTGAAGCATGATCTTCATGCGGCAGCTTACTTTTTTAATCCTTTGTTCTTTTATGATGAAAAATTTATTGAGAAGAATAAGGTCTCGCGAGGACTTCTTGATTTGCTTTATTTAAGAAACATTTGTAATGATATATTACAAGCATTTAATGAGATAGACATATATTGAGGTCGCGAAGGTAGCTTTAGTCGACCATCTGCTCTCAAGTCAACAAAGACAATGCAACTTGGTTAGCATTAATTTGTTCTTCATAAATTTAAACAATTATAAATGTTTTCATTGTTTGATACTTTAAGAAATCTATTATACTGATTATGTTTGCCTGTTTGGTCATATATGTAGATCAATGGTGGAGATTGTTTGGTTATAATGCTCCAAATTTAAGACAAGTAGCAATTCGTATCCTTAGTCAAATAGCTTCTTCTTCAGAATGTGAGCGAAATTAGAGTTTCTTTGAACATATCCATACAAAGAAAAGGAATAGACTAGAGCATCAAAGACTTAATGATCATATATATGTTACTTATAACTTGGGTTTGAATAATAGGTATATAAATAATTAAATAAACTAGAGCTTACATGTTAATATTTCATCATTACTTATATTCTTTATTTACTTACTTATTATAATTGTTTTAGGTTACATTACAAAGCAGTCAAAACTAGAAAACTATGATCCAATTGACTATGAATGCATTGACACGCTTAATTTTTGGACTGTTGAAGACAAAGAAGCATAAGAGTTTGACAATGATGATGTTGATATTGGTAATGCTATCTACGAAGAAAATGCAATTCCAATAAATTGTGATGGTAAGTAATCCAATATCCTTAATATTTGATTATTAAATATGTAAAAGTCTAAGTATTCTTTTTAGTTTTTAATATCATATTATAATTAACTTTGATACTTTGCTTGTTATGTAATTAGGTGAGACTGAAAATGATATTGGAACATCATATCAACCATTTGTGCATTTGGAATCAATTGATGATCATGATGGTGATAGTAATTGTAGTGGTGATGGTCTCATCCCAATTGTTGGAATAAATGTTGATGAATATTTTAATGATTAAGAAATTTTAGATTATGAAATCATTTGTTTTTGTGATTAAGATGTGAGTCATTTGACTGAGGATGTTGTATGACTTTTATGATATGGACTTATTTAAGTTATTTTAGTTGGTTCATGATTGTACTTTACTACTTTGTAATGGAATTATTTAATGATGTTTGATGTTTCAATTTCAATTTTCAAATATATTAGATTAAATTTATTAGTGTTTATTAGTAATTTAATTGATTATTTTAATGTTAATGTATTTTTTATTTAATTAATAATTATTATATAATATATATATATAATATTAGTATTTTCAATTTTGCACTATATATATATATTATAAATTAAAAAATTAAAAAATATTATTTAATTAAAATCCGGTTCGAACCTAATTGGATCATTGACTCGTAACCCTCTATCCCCACCAGTTTAATGACCGGTCTGACTTTAAAAATATTAGTACTAGCATTTAGCTCTATTGACCAATTAAGTCGGAAGAGTTTCAAATGGCAGTGACTTCAATTGTTGTTGATGCCCAACCTTCCCCCCCAAACCCAAGCCCAACTCCACACTATTATAATCCCAACTCCCAAGTACTTATGGAGTGATCCAAGCACAAGTTTGAGCCCTTGGTTTCATTTTTGGTCTGGGAAGGTCTTGATTTGAGGATGGTATACCAAATACCAATCGAATCCGAGGTAGTTAGCTTTCCAGGAAGTAACTTACTCTCCAGTCTCCAGTCTCTGGTCTCCACCTACCCTTTATTCGAGAATAGTAGAAAGCCTTTACCTATAACTATAGTAATACTTCTTCACATGAGATTGAGTTAGTTGCAAATACTATTTACCCTGATAGGTTTATAGAATGTAAATTTTCTCTAATTCTGCTGTTGGTTATCTGATTATCAGTTTTGGTTATATTTATTAAGCAATTTGGCTCAATCTCTTTTAAAAACTTAAAATCTCTTATAAACAATCTAAAATTTTCATTATTAGACCGTAAATTTTATCAAAACCTCCATTGAAGGTGAATCTTAATCTTAATTGAGTAAACAAAAGAGGGTTTAGAGCTTATTTTTCTACTTCATCGTTCATAATAAGCAGGTTTACCCTATTGAGACAATGACCCATTTCCACCTGGACTTATTAATTACTAAGCTTTATAATTATCTTCCAAGTCATAGCTCCCTTCATTTTCATGGAGAACTTTCTGAATAATAATTTATCTGCTAAATCTGTGTCATCATTTTATTATGATTGGTTAGTTGGAACTAATAAGTTATGCATTAGGGGTCACTCAGTTGACAATTACTTGCAAATTTCTTCAGGAGACATGATAGCGTAAGCCAATAGGTAAGACAGAGTAAACAAATGTGAATAAGGACTTCTAGGATGCCTTTGAAACGCCTTTGAAATTAAGAATTCAATTCCATTATTTGAATACGCAAAAGAACTCTTATTTAAACTTGAAATGCAATAGGGGGTCGCATTTGAAACTTTCTTTTCAATAAAAATTGTGAAGCATCTCTTTCATCATATTAGTTTACTGTTGCTTGCTTTATTCAAGTAGTTAACTGTCCATTTTGTAGGCTTCTCTGATTGATACGGTTGATAATTGTACAATGATTACCAATTAATTAATATATAGTTAAAACAGGCACTGTTTAAGTCAACACACTGAGGTCTTAAGTTGGAATCATCTACAGTAATTCCATTTGAAAAACCTGAAATTATGTGTTTCATACGTTTTCTGGAATCCCAGGGGGGATAGCTGTTAAGTAGGGTCCTTTCTCACAAGCAATATCATAGCTTCTAACTTTATTTAATAATTTGAAGTTTGATTATTGTAATTAGGTTGGTTGCAGCTATAGTATTCTCTTAGTTGAACGGTAACTATATTATTTCTTTTTGGGAAATTAGTTGACAAGAAGAGTATTTAAAACAACTACACTTATGCACCTCGTGGTCTTGCCAGCATGGTGTGCTCAACTATAATAATGAATGCTATTAGGCTTTTAGCAGCACTTCCAAGTGGAATGGTCCTTCAAGGGTTACGAATCTCAAAGAGGTCCCTCTGGGTTGTCTTAACATTTCAGGTATCCAATGTTTGAATACTAGGTTTTGACTTTCTAAAGGGCCTCCCCTCTGTGAATAAATTTCATGATATATATATCTATTTTAAATCTGAAAGATCAATGGTCATTATTAATTTCAAGAAAACTTTCACTCGAGGACTAAAAATAACAAAAGGAAAGAAAGATTAATTGTCATGACTCATGATTCATATTTATTGAAATTTTATTTGCAATATGCAAATGGTCAATGAATAGCAGAATTTTGAAGTTGTTCACTTGTCACTTATGTTTGATTTCTAAAAATAACAATATCTTGATTCTTGCAGAACAAAGTTTCCATTTTTTCTGCAATTAGATGTCGAAAACTGCTTATGCTTCCTCCTTCTTCTACGACTATTGCTTGTTTTCAACCATGCACACGGGTTTTTGGTTCCTTTAGTGACCTAAAAAGAGATGGGATTGCCTCTAGAATGTTCTAAATGCAGATCTCATGCATGAACCCTTAAGATAGAGAGAGCATAAATGTGCACTAATTTCACTACAAGTTAAATGAATTGATAACCAAAGTGTAATCATCTATATTCCAGAGGCATACAACAACATTAAAAAAATACAATAACTATATGTCTATATGTTATCTAAGTTTCTGATCATACAGAAGCAGCTAGCCTAAGAAAGATGAACTTTCCTAGTCATTGCCATCTGATGGATTATTTATTTATTAAGACCGCTTCTGATTCATATACTTAGTTTAATGTTCTTGCCAATAAATTGATAAATCCTTCTCTCCTATACTTACAAAACCTTAAAAATTTACAGAATACTAGCAAAATGGATTTGAAATTGGTTTGCAATTGGATGTGAAGCACATAAAAACTGTAGCAGAATACTAGGAATTTTTTCTCTCACTGCTATATAGTATACTGATATGGATCGAAAGAAACATGTAAACCATAAAGAAGATGTATGGCTTTGCAGAGCAAGGAATGTTTAGTTTTTAAAGGAAAAATAGTAATGGTGTCACTATAGCTGACTCGAGAAAATTTCTTTGACAGAGGCAGCGTGCAAATACAAAGATATAATTTGGCGTAAATTAAAAAAAAAATTTAGAGATTTGAATCTACATGTGGGTGCCAGGGACAAAAAATAAAGCTTTACAAGGTACATGTCCTAGCTAATAAAATGCATAGAATTTTCAACTTAGATGGCTATTGTATCCCAAATGAATGCCTATAAGGTTTCAATGTAGTAAGAGTCAATATCTAAGTTGTAATATGGCTAATTAACTAACTTGTCCTTGTTTATTTTAAATGTGGACGCAAAATCTAATCCCTTTTATGATTAAATTCAAAACTCTATTCGGTTCATGGAACTTACCTGTCTTTAGTCATCCATCGATAGAAAAAGCAAATAATTAAAAAGTGAGATAGATAGATTGAGTCACGGCTAGCAAAATGGATTTGGTGGAGTCTTCTACTGGTTATGTGGAAAAAGATAACAACCTTAAACTTTAGATACCCTACTGTTATCAGTTAAAGGTGTGTTAAAGCTAGAGAGATATATTGGAAAACATATTCATATTGGACAAGTAATCTTGCATTTATATACAGAGATGAGAGGGCACAATGTAATATGGACATAAAGACCAAAACACCCTTACTAACATAACTTATATACTCTTAACACTCATTCGTTAAAGCATATATATCAATCATTCTAACTTGTTACATACGTATTTGACCAAATTCCCATTAAGAGTTTTTGTGAAGATGTCAGCTAATTGTTCATCAATCTTAACATGACTAGTAGATATTAGTCTTAGTTTTTACTGAATTGTCTTTCAAATAAAATGACAGTCAGTTTTAATATGCTTCATTCTCTCATGAAAGGTAGGGTTTGATACAATATAGATTGCTGCCTGATTGTCACACCATAACTTCATAGATGAAGAACTTTGGAAACCAGTTTCATCTAAAAATTAAGACACCATCAGGAGTTAACAAGTTACTTGAGCCATGGCTCGATACTCATACTCTGTACTCGACTTAACTACCACATTTTGTTTCTTACTCTTCTAGAATACAAAATTTCCCCAAACAAAAACAAAATACCATATGTGGATTGTCTATCCATGGGGGAACCTGCCCAATCAGCATTTGAAAAACCTTCAACCTAGCAGTGTTCATTATCACTATAAAGAACCCCACGTCCTGGTGTATCTTTTAAATGCTTGAGTATATTCTGAACTGCATCCCAATGACTGGTATGAGGAGAAGACATAAACTGACTCACTATACTTACTGCAAATGAGATATTTGGATGAGTCACAATAAGATATTAAGATTTCCCACCATCCTCCTATAACTCTCACCCATTGGAGCATCACTAGTCAGATGATTCTTTATCTCAACACCATATATGAACATCTTCACTTCCTGTTTCCATTGAGGGTAATTGCGAGGACCCTCTAACTTCCTATTAGTGATTTTTGTGGGTGTAGGAATTAATTCAAACATCATTTCAACACCTCCAGAGGGAAGTTAAGAGTAACCCCAGACTTATCTTTAGTCATTGAACACACTAAATTCACACCAAACAAGTGAACAATACCAAAAATATCTAAAGTACACACCAAACGTGCCAAATGGATCACAATCAGGTTAAACATCACCTAAAATGCACAACGAACTCACCAAATCCACCTATTGTACCACAAATGGACAACCCAAAGGAAGAAAATAGCTTGTACTTCATGCTAGTCGCGGCCCTTGACAGCAAAGAACCGTTGTTCGCCATCATTCACAACCATCTGTTGTACGGGAAACATGGTTCCAGTTGTTGGCATACCACCACGCAGCCACTATAACTCGAAGACCGGCCACGACAGTGTTCAAATGCCACAGAACACACGTAAATTCTCCTAACTCACGCTTATCGCCATCGTGGTACTCCTAACCAACCAAAAAGAAGATAAGTGATTGACGATGAGGGTTCTAGATGTCGATCAACGGGAAAGAGGCCAGTGCCGATAGTGAAGGCAAGGTTGCTGTGATCGGGAAGCTGTTGTGAATTTGGGAAATTAGGGTTTCAAAAATTTAGGGGTTTATGGTTTCATAAATTAAGCTCTAATATCATATTACAGCTAGAAAGAGATATTGAAAAACCTATTAACATTGGGCAAGTGATCTTGTATTTATATACACAGAGGAGAGGGTACACTGTAACATAGACATAAAGAGCATAATACCCTTACTAACATAACTTATTTACTCTTAACAAGGTGATTGCAACTTTTCTTAGAGTTGCTGGCAACTTTTTGACTTGCAACCATGATGTATAACAACTCCAATTCAAGAAGGTATTTGCTTAGTAATATGAATAATAACTTCAAGAACGAACATCCATATAATTAATGACTTACATTGAGTTGATAGCTCACTCGGCAGCTTTGTGAATGCTACTTGCTGTAACATTCTCGAGGAGAACAAAAGATCGCATCCATTGAAAGAAATATATAGATATAGATCCACAAGTTTGAGACTGGAGACTTTAACCTCAGTTCCAAATGAACTCAGATTGACAGAAATAGTATATACTCAGACGAAGATTCTAGCTGAAATGATGAACATGCCCCATAATGGGGACAGGGATCCCTTGTTATAGTTTCTCTGGCCTCATAGATTAACGTAATTAATTCCTGCGATTGTTATTTGGTTGCAGCTGGCTTGCGAGAAATTTGAACATATATACCCATTCCCAGTATGCAGAAAGACGTGAGAAGGGATGATATAAAGTATGAGACAAAGGATAATTTGATTAAAATGAAGAGTTCTGCGACGAAATGTAAAAGAATAATATTTATTCAGGTCAAACTGAAGCCTTTCACTACTTGTCTACTTCAGTACTTCTCTAAAAATAACTTCGGCGACTTTCTCCTTCAATATCCGAGATGAGAGAATGGGACCTCGATCCTACAATCAAAATAATTAGCTAAACGAAATTACAGGGCCCTAATAACAATTGAATATTTATAATGAACAAGTTGATGGAGTTCCACTTTTAATACCCTTCATTATATCTGGAATCAGCATAAGCCAAGGGATAGTTTGATTGATATAAAAGAACAGCTATGCAGTGAAGTATCCAGGAATGATATTGATTCGGCTCATCTTACTCGATATGATTCAGTCACAGGTAAAGACGAGCAGAATCAATACCACCCTTGTCTACTTCTGTAGAAACGACTTCTGAGGCTTTCTTCTTCAGTGCTGAGCAGATAAGAACACTAACTAATGGTTTATCCATCAAATTAAGCATCCACAACTTCTTTCATTGTTTATGAAAATTAAGTCGGATGGCTTGATTTTGGAGAGAAAGCTATATGCAAGGAAGCATACAAGAGTGATATTGATTCGGCTCGCCTTAAGCTGATATGATGCGTTGCAGATGAGCCGGACCAATACCACGCCATGTCTACTTTTGCAGAAACTACTTCTAAGGGCATTCTGCTAAGGCAAGCTTCAACTCTGAGGAGAGAATGAAAAGTCCTCCTCCCTATATATAGAACTAACCAAAGGGTTGCCATAATATCAGTAACCCAGTATAACTTTTCTGTAGCCAAGAACGTCTGAGGATAAGGAAAAAAACATAAAAGATTAAGCATCTGGAACATTTATCATGATCAAGATTCACAAAATTCCTTTATCAGTTCTGCATAATGGAGGACTAATATATTCTTTTAGTTTTAGACATGTGAAGTTCTACCAAGTCACGTCACCTATATATGATTTAAAACGGCAAATTAATGTGATGGCGATTCCCTTACTCCAACAGCTATGTATCATATGTAGCTTTATGGTTAAAACTTAGAAGAGTCAAAAAGTTAAAACAATTCTTTATTAAATTACTCACTTGCATCCTTAGTACTCTTTCGAGGAAGTAGACGTCGGCTTATTTTCAATCTATTTGATAGTGATTTATCGTACACCGCCAGTAAGATAGAGTAAAAGAGAGAAAGAGAAGGAATTTTAGAATCTTACCAGTTAGAGTTGACTTCATAAGGTTCCAAATCTTTCCTTGCTTTGCCTTGGGGACCAACTTCAAATCATGAAAATTACCCACAAAAAAGAGTCCATTTATTGGCACTGTTTAGATTTATCTGCAACTGCAAGGTTAAGTAAAAATATTTAACAATGATGATATTTGATAGATTACTAATTTTTAGTTTATACTTGCCCTTCTCTCTCATTTCCCTTTCGTTTATCAGTTACCAAGCAAACCATATAAAACCCATGTTGAAGTAAAATAGATCAGAAAATAAGAGATCTTGAGAAAATAATACATGTTGTAAGGTGAGTTAAATAATGTTTGATTAGAGGGTGTGTTTATCTATACTAAACAAGAGCAATGGATATAAAGGGATGATCTTTAAAAAAATATATGCACCTGCAAGACTCCATGCATGTTTAAATACATTATTACTTATTTTTACTCATCTTTTTATATAAGTCTCCTATCTTGTTCTTTTATTTATTTATTTACTTCCGTCAAATATATATACATCATGGCATGTGCATGGTTGAAGCAGTACGAGATTTAAAGCACAAAGATAATAATTAATTATATGAAAATTAAGAGGTTGTTTAGAACGATTTTTGTTTTATTGTTTTTTTAAATAATTTTTAAAAACAACTCTCAAAAATAATTTTATAAAATAAAAAAACAAAAAACTTGTTTGGGTAAAAATATTTTTTATTAGTTATTTTTTGTATTTTTTAGAAAACAGATGACAAAAACAAACCAAAATACAAAAAAATTATTTTTATTTTTTTGTTTTCTAGTTACTGTTTTCGGAAACAGTTTTTAAAAATAACTAATGAAAACAGTTACCCAAACGAATTTTTTTGTTTTCGCATACCAAAAAAACAAAAAAACAGTTTTTAAAAACAAAACCAAACAGGGTCTAAATATCAGATTAAGTGTAACACATGGGTGGAAAACATTAATAAATTAAACAAATGACAAATAGTTAAACATAGGATTAGCATAAATGAGAATCTCAAATACATTGGTAGCTTAAGCCAATAAAAAACAGTCATACCCTCATATCAAGAGTTAGATTCAATGAAATGTTGTTTAATATATGTACAGGAACGAAACTAAATAATAATAGTAAGGCAAAATATATTATGCATGTATAAAATAAAAGAAGTAGTATAAAAATTTTAGAGCAAACAATTATATCATATGTACCAACATTTTTTTTTAGAGCAGTGACTATCTCTTTTTAAATGAACTTGGTCTGTTTTTATATATGTACAGTTATTTTTTTATTAATTTAATCTATATATAAAAAATTAATAAATTAAATCTATACAAGAATGCCTCCATAGCATATATATATATATATATATATATATATATATATAACCAAATATCTTCTCATTACGCCCTTAGTAAATTATGAAAGTCTAGGTGGTTATGAGAAAACATGGGACATCTCTAAACCACAAATTAAAATTTAAAATATAAAAGAATCTCTTTAGAAGAGGAATTCAGAGACGCCCCCATCTTTTCTATTTATGTATTATTCTCATTCTAGATTGAACGATACTATAAGAAAAGATAGTTGGTTATAATGACCATTTATTAAATTATATGATTCAAAGGGGCTTTTGATTCTCTGAACATGTACATACAATAAAGCATGTGAAGTTCCTCCCTTCAATAAATTCCCCCTCTATCTTACCACATAAATGTAAGCTTGAATCGAGTTGAGGCAGCAGCTCCCATATGTTAGGTGCTATAAAGATTATTTGATATAAATAGTACATTTATAATACAATAATGCATCTATTGTTTATTTGTTATAATAGTGAACGTTTTCAAGTTCGAACCCATGACACCTTATTAAAATCAAAATAACCACTAAATAAATTTTTTAATAAAGTTTCATAACTTGTAGATTTGAAATTAATAACACTCGTTATTGTAATAAATAAATAATAGACACGATATTATACTATAAACATCTATGTTACATGATCATTTTCACAGTACTCAACACTATGTACTAATTAAGTTTATAAACTTGGCATTTTGAGAGAGAGAGAAACCTCGCTTTTAAGGTTTCTCAACAGTTTATAGTCCTACAATGAAGGGAGACAAGCCTTGTCTGTTACCCAATATTTTAGTCCTAAACAAGAACGGTTGCTCTTTTTATAGGATTTTTTTCTACCACTTGCACAAGTGAAAGACATGAGCAATTTATTCCAGAGGAAGTGAGCTATGATTATGAATGGTGAAAGTGTTTGGGGTTATCCACGTATTCGTTATTCTATTCCCAAGTTTAGGAGAGCTGAATATGTGGAAAGACTCGGAATTGTGGTCCTCATAATCGATGCGCTTATAAGTTAATTAGAACTAATAAATATATAAAAAAGATTGGTGGCATTATATACATTCAAATCATAATGTTCTTATTATAAATACGTTTTTTTTGGGGGTTGAAATAGCAAGTTCTAAACTGTTCCACTGTTGGAATTTCCTTAGTTTTGAATATGTAATGTTATTTATAGAGCAATATTTATGATACATACAGTTACAGTTCCTACACTATGAACTTCATCTTGCATTTTCTTTACATTATTTTATTAAAAAAAACATTAGACTACATTAGATAAAGTTTATGAACTTGTCACTTAAAAGTTAAAATATTTAATGTTTAAAACCATCAATGCATCCAATATGAACTTAGGGGTAGTTTTGAATTTGCCTATCTATATTACAAACGACATTGCAATATTTATCTCCCCACCATTATTTTCTAATGGTTCCTATTGAAATGCCTAAACATATTGTTGTTATGGTTATAATGCCATTGTCACAATTACGGACTCGGATTGGATGCAGTTACTGCACATTGTGTAATTATTTTCACCAGTCACAATTGTATTATATGACATGGCTTCATTGTTATTGTTAAAAGTTTGTATTGTATGACATATATGACTTGGCCTCATCGTTACTATTGAAAGCAACATGATCTCTCTCTCTCTCTCTCTCTCTCTCTCTCTCAACCAGAGCCACTAAAGCTTGAAAACACCATAAGTTTTTGCGTGATATAATTTAACATACTAAAAGAATTAAATGAGATAGCAATAGAACTCCAAAGTTTATCCCAAAAAAAAAATGATATTTTTTTACTCTTTGTTTTTGGCCAATAATAATATTTTACTTATTAAATGTATCTAAATAAGTTATAGTTATTCAGTAACATTAATTTGAGTGACACATTTTTTAATATTAACAATTAACTATATCTATCGACTAAATTTTTTTGAGTGAATGAATAATTTGATAATTTAAATATATATTTTATCTCAATTTGATTTCTTAATATTAAAACGTTTCGATTTAGTCATTCAAATATTTATCCCATATTAATTTGATCTTCCTGTTAAATATGATAGACAAAAAGTTAACGTGACAGTGATAGAAGTTTACGTGGCATTGACACGTTAGTATACCACATCATCAATCACATGCTACGTGAACTTCCGTCACTACCACATTAACTTTTCGTCCATCATATTTAATAGGGAGACCAAATAAATATTTGATAGATCAAATTAAGATGTTTTAATTTTGAAAGATTAAATTAAGACAGTATAAATCTTTAAGGAATTAAGTTAAAATATTTTAATATTAAAGCACTAAATTAAAATAAAACATATATTTGAGAGGGTAAATTGTTAATTCCTCCCAAATTTTGTAGTTAAGTAACTGTATTTTAAGCAGTAGCCCAATTTTTGGGTCCAGGTTTAAATATTGGGACATAAAAAAAAAGAAAAGCAGTGGACAAGAAAACTGGGCTAACATAGGCCGAAACATTTGCTCATCAGATCTGCTTTCCCCAAATCAAAGGGAGAAAAGAAAGTGAAAATCGATCACTGAACCGAAGCCATCTCTCTTCTTCACCGTTTCTGTCTCTCGCATCCACGCACTCGAATGTGGTGCAGTTTTTGAGGTCTGGGGTTTGAAGATATAGTGACGCTTGGATATGGAGGAGCTGACCGTACCGAAACCGCTTTACGAGACGCGACGTCACGCTTCGAGGCCGTACACTTCCAATTTCCCTTCCCCATACCAGGTTCGAAAGATCTTTTTCCATCTCATCTAGCTACATGCCTCTCCCTTGATTTGATCTCTTCTTATTTGCATCATTCATTTTCCATCAAATTCGTAGCTAAGTTAATTATCATTATTGATTGGATTTGTCATTTACATCATCAAATTCAGGAAAATGAAGGTGCTAAGGGAAGCTTCCTGTCCTTGCTTTCAGCTCGAGGTACATCTGGGTCTTCGACTTTGCTTTCTGGGCCGTGATTCTCTGGAGGTCATTGTAATTGTTGTACTGATCAGTAGTGGGGAAAGTATTTCATTTTTATTGTCTTTCTATGGGTCTTCATATCTCTGTTTTCGAATGTAACTTGTTCACTGCTCCAATTGTTTCACAAGGACGGAGTTTCCAACTCAACTCAAATTCAGTCATATTAATTTATTTAGGAATTTCTGTAATATGTTCTTGTTGTCAAATTGATCAACTTGCCAACTAAAACTGCAGGTCATACACAACTATTTGTGTCATCATCTGCTACGGCAGTAATGTAATTATTATTACTCTGCCCCTTCCATGTGTATTCTAACTTACCATTAACACTAATCCAGATCCAACTCAGCTTTATCATAAAGCTTTCCCGGTGATAATTAACTTATTTTGTGTGTGTGTTGAAGTGAATGGTAGTTGCTAACGGGTATTTTCTTTCACGTGTTAAATTGCTAGATGCATGGATTGAAGTCACTAGGAGTGGGTTAGTGGTGACTGGTGAGTGCTAGCATTGCAGGAGGTCCTAGTTTTAAATCTCCATGCTGTCCTTGTACCCAAAAACTTTTCAAGATGCATTGTGGTTGAGGGTAAACGTAGAAGCTAACTTTTCTGAGAACTAACTGTTGGCTCACTAGTTTTGCTTTTGCCTGTACTTTTTATCTCAAAATGTGATTAAAATTTTTTTTTCATGAGTGAAACCAGTTGCACAAGATGCATATTTTAAGGAGTTATTTCAAGAAACCAAGCTATTGACATTTTATATCTGGTTTGATTATGTCCGGCATTGTTTTCGTTTTATCAAACATTAGAATTTTATTTCACGCTTCTCTCATGTTGTCAAGGTGTCAGTCAACTCAAAGAGAAATGGACCGAATATAATCAGCCAAAAAGACTCAGAAGGTTGATATCACTTTTTATTTCCCCTAGAGGCAAACATGTTGCGGTTGCAACTGGAAATCAAATAATTATTCTGAGTAAAGAGGATGACTACCAGGAGCCATGCGGCATATTCACTAGTAAGATTTTCTTCTTTATGTCCATAAACTTGTATTCTGTGGAGTGGTGGATATTAAATATCTGATCATATTGGAATATTTCAGATTGGGAAATGTGCTCTAAAGTTGATGTTTGCTTCAATATCAATCTTGATAGATAATCAAATAAGTTGGTCGCTTCTCTGTCTCTCTCTATGCTCTCCTCCTTAGTAATCTACATATCTGGACCTTAGTTGGATGTTGGATGTTGGATGCCTTAATTGTGTAATTTTGGTTAGCGTGTCAGAACTCATTCATAGAATTGGCTGAATTTGGTGGGAACTGCTTTATTTCACTCTCAGCTTGGTACTGTTAATTTGTTGTTTGCAGATTCTGTATGATAAAATAGTGTACAATAATCCGAAGGGGGAAAGAAAAGAAAAAATCCACAATATATGATTTTAATGTGTAAGGCCTCGGAATCATTTCATAAAAGGTGGTTTACTAGTGCATCATACTGACTAATCCATTATTCAATGAATATATTCATGGAACAAACAAATAAAGGGCCTCAGTTAGTTATAATTGAGAAGAGTTACTGAAGAACAAATCAGATATCCCTAAAGGCTGCACTCTAGAATTGAGACCTAATTATAAATGGAGATGCCATGGGAACAGGTACATAAAATTCTATTAAAAATGAATTTAAATGATTGTTGGGTGCGAGGGATGGCAGAATGGTCTGAGGACCAATCCATTTATTTTGAGAAGAAGTCAGAACACTCTATTGTGGACCTCCTATAAAATGATGATATTCACTTATATGGTTCAAGGGTTTTGGTGGCAAAAAGGAGGGTAGGACCTTGTGGCAATGTGCAATTTTTGTTGTGATTTAGAATATTTGGCTGGAAAGGAATGCTCGTATAGGCGTATTTATAGGGGTGTTTCCTTGTCTTTAGATGATATATGGGCAAGGATTTTGTTTGGTGCTTCTTTGTGGTGCTCGGCTCATGGTTTCTTTAGGGAGTGTCTCTTTTAGATATGCAAAGGGATTGGGCAGCTTTGCTGCGTGTATAATGATCTAATTGTTTTCATTTTGTTACTCTGTTGTATCTCATCTCTTCCTTAATAAATTTTTCTTTTATCAAAAAAAAAAAATAGTGGGTCAGAGTCATCAGACAGTGTCTTGTACCATGCAGTTCTGTGCTTATATAAATCATGCAGTACACTTTTTGTATTCTATTGTATAGTGCATTAATGAAATGTAAATATTGGATGATCTCACTCCAGGGTCCTTTCTGAGAGATGGATAAAAAAAATTGATTATACAGAATAACAGATGAATTCTTACTTGCGCATATCATAGATAGCATTGTCTGTTTCTAAGTTTGGATGTATCTGGAGTGTTTACATTAGCAGCCTCACTTTTTGCCTTGTTACCTACCTGTTTGAGTCTTTAGAGTATGTAAGTATGTTTAAAATGATAATTCAGTTTAACAAATAATTAGATGTGAATATGTTTATTAGCCTATTAGGGCAAGTATAGGAGACGGGGAGGGGGGAGTTCTTTTGTATGATGTGGATCAACATGTGATACAGGCCTTTAACAACTCATATTGAATAAAAAATTGTGGAGCATTTTGAAATAATGATGTTGTGGAGCATTTTGAAATAATGATGTTCAAGTGGTAGTATTATATTGTGGACAAGTGAAGAAGAATATAATCTCTTTCTGCTTGCTTTTTCTCTCTAAATTTCCTTATGTGCAAATGGTGCATTAGGTTGCAGCCTTTGTACATTTAGTGTAGGAGCTTGGTCTGAAGATGATGACATTCTTGGAGTTGCTGATGACACTGACACGCTGTATTTTATCAAAGCAAATGGTGAAGTCATAGCAGAAATTATGAGGAAGCATTTGAAAGTTTCTTCACAAATTGTTGGTCTATCTTCTGATAATGTTTTAGATACACAGAAGTATTGCTTGTAAGTATCTTCCCTCTGTCTTCGTCCCTTGCTTTCAATATACTGTGAGAAAAATTGAAACAATATCAGTTTCCCGCTGATCTTTAAATTGTGGTTATACTATCATCGTTTGAACACCACACATCAATACAATTTCAGCAATTACTTATTAAAGGGAAAATGAATGTCTATCTGAAATGTTGGTATTGTTTCCAGGTGTAGATTCACTGTCATCACTTCAGATGGTTCGCTTCAACAAATTGAGATCAGTTATGAGCCAAGTGGCTCTACCTTTCCCAAGAACATTTCTAATCACAGGGGTCACCTCTGTAACAATGTTTGCTGCTTTGACCACCATCATGAACTCAACCTTTTTGTGGTTGTTGCTTGTTCTATCACCATGTCTCTCACCTCTAGCATGAATTCTGGTATGTTTTTGATTATTTTTTCATTTATTCTTCTATGGTTTTATGTTCTTTATTTGGGTCACGGAGTAGTTTGTTGCAGAAGTTCTACTATGAGATCTTAATGTCTTCTGAAAACTTGGAAACGAGAATTTTATGAGTCATTTAATCTGCTATGATATTGGTTATCCAAGTTCTTCATTAACTAGTTATGCACAATTCTGTAGGGTCTTGCCATCTTTCCCTTTGGCAAAAAAGTGCAAGTACAGAGTTGGAGCAGTTGTGTTCTATGCAGTTTGAGGGTTTATATTTAAAACCAAAAGGTTACAAAGGTCAGCTAACACATCCTAAGGTGCTAATCTCACCAGAAGGAACATTTGTTGCTACTTTGGATTTGACAGGGTCATTGCAAATTTTTAAACTGGACAAAGAAAGCTTTACTCTCTCTAGATTTGTCTTGGGAGAGAGAGATGATTCACCTGTGTCTGGTAATCTATCAAATGCCAGGAGGGAATCTTTTATGGGTATTATGGATTTTACTTGGTGGTCTGACCGTATCATTACTATTGTAAATAGGAGTGGTGTGGTTATGCTGATTGACATCCTTAATGGTTCAAAAGTTCAGGAAGAGGATCCTGCATATATTATGCCTGTTCTGGAGAAAGCACAGAAATGTAAAGGTTACCTTTTTCTTTTGGCAAATTCATCATCTGAAGAAAAATGTAATCCTTCTGATGTTGGGGCAACAGACAAGTTGCATAAGATAGAGTGGTTCACTGAAGATAGGTTTAATCAGTTTCACTTGTCTAGGATACACTGGTGCCTCATTTCATTTTCTGAGAAATCAATTTCTGAAATGTATTGTATATTAATTAGCAAGAAAAGGTTTCAGGATGCTCTAGATTTTGCTGATAGTCATGGATTGGATAAAGATGAAGTTCTAAAATCACAGTGGTTGAATTCTAGCCAAGGATTCGGTGAAATAAATCTGTATTTATCAAATATTAAGGACCGAGATTTCATACTTTCTGAGTGTGTTGATAGAATTGGACCAACAGAGGAAGCTATGAAGGCTTTGCTTGCTTATGGTCTCCGCATCACTGACCAGCATCGATTTTCAGAAGTAGATGATCAGAATGGTAGTCAAGTATGGGATGTTCGCTTGGCTAGACTTCAATTATTGCAATTTAGAGACAGGCTTGAAACATATCTCGGAATAAACATGGGCAGGTATCCTTGGAAGTTATAGATATCAATTTTTAAATAGTAGTAGATCATATATGTTTTTATTGTTTGTGTTAATAAAATTTCATCTTTTGACACTTACCATTTTGACTCTATTCTTTTGGTTCATTTGCTTTTCTGTCTCTTCTTTTATTAACTTCACCATAACTTCTTTAGGCCTTTTTATTCTCATGCAGCACTTTAATGATGATGTCTTCATAATAATATGCACTATACTTTTTTTTCTTTTGATAAAAGAAGAAATTTTATTGGGGAGAAAAGAAGTTAAGTATACATTTTTGAAATAGGTTCATTTCATCATCTACAGGAAAAGCAGCATTGATGAAAGATTTTGGGTTCCGGAGTTTATCCTTCTATTTTTCCAATTTAAAGGGTGAGAGTAAAGGATAAATGGTTAATTCTGGGGTGGGAAGATTTTTATGGAATTCACCCTTATCTGTATACTCATCTGCTTTTAAACTTTAATGAAATAATTTGCATATCATCATGTATTTGTAAATCTGAATGACAATAAGTTCTTGGCCAGGCTCAAATTAAAGCCATGTCAATAAGAACCTCAAACTCCTCTCTTGGATTGGGCCTAGCCTGATATCTTTTTCTTCTTTATTTTTTTAATAATTGGTATTGCCTAAGACTTATATTAGGCATTGCCGAGGCAAGAGTTTCTACTTAATATTATGCAAATATTTATACGTTTATTTATTCATTAACCATGTTCTGAATCTCCCTCGTGTGTCATATCTCAAAACACAACTACGTTGTTACATATATGCTCACCTGCATAGATCTGTTCCTCTAGAATGACAATAAATGATAAGTCATTTAACATTTATTTTCATTCAGTTATTCTGATGGTTTCTACTGACTCAAAGTTCATTGACATAGTTTTATGCAGGTTTTCTGTGCAGGAATACAGCAAATTTCGTGTTATGCCTATTAATGAAGCTGCTGTAGTACTTGCAGAAAGTGGAAAGATTGGTGCCCTAAACTTGCTCTTCAAGCGTCATGCATATTCGTTGAGCCCTTCTATGTTGGAAATTTTAGCTGCCATCCCAGAAACTGTGCCTGTGCAAACATATGGGCAGCTCCTTCCTGGGAAGTCTCCTCCTTCTGGTATTGCTGTGAGGAAAGATGATTGGGTTGAATGTGAGAAGATGATTCGCTTCATTAATGAGTCAGTCAAAAGCCATGACATTACCATCCGAGTCAAAACTGAACCTATTGTCAAGCAGTGTCTTGGATTTTCTTGGCCATCAACTGTTGAACTCTCAAAATGGTATAAAGATAGAGCTAGAGCTATGGATAGTTTTAGTGGGCAGTTGGATAATTGCCTCAGCATGCTTGACTTTGCTAATCACAAAGGTATATCTGAGTTGCGGCAGTTCCATCAGGATGTCTTGTACTTGTATCAAATTATTTACTCTGATGACAATGAAATAGGCTTCAATATGAGTCTTGTCACGTGGGAACAATTGCCAGATTATGATAAATTTAAAATTATGCTTAAGGGAGTCAAAGAGGAAAATGTGACTGAAAAATTACACAATAAAGCAATTCCATTTATGCATGAAAGGTTTCACAAGGTATCTGTAATTGAAGATGTCCATCTTTGCGATTCTGCAAATCAAAACAAAGAGGAGTCATTTCTAGTCAGGTGGTTGAAGGAAATCGCTTTGGAGAATAAATTGGACATATGCTTAGTGGTAATTGAGGAAGGGTGCAGATATTTCCAAAGTAATGTCTATTTCAAAAATGAGGCTGAAGCTGTTGATTGTGCTTTGCAATGCATATATTTGTCTACTGTCACAGATAAGTGGAGTATCATGGCAGCCATATTATCTAAGCTTCCTCAATTGCAAGGTGTGATTCTAATCTTGTAATAGCAATGAGATGTCATAACCTTTCATAATTTTTTGATGGCATGATTTATTGTTGTGATGCTAAATGAATTAACCTTTCAAAGTATAAGATTCTCATGTTTGGTTTGACAATTGAAAGTTATCAAATGAATGATACATGTGTGTTTAGTGAATTTTTGTTTATACGATTGATTCAATAACATTTGGTATGGAATTTTTATTGAGTATATTAGAAATTTTCTCAATGTGCAGATGGTGCAGTGCAAGTTGAGAACTTTGAAAGAAGACTTAGAGTTGCAGAAGGCCATATTGAAGCAGGGAGGCTTTTGGCATTTTACCAGGTTTGTATATTCTCATGTATTAGTGATGGAACTTGTATTCTTCAAGTATTTCATTGAGTTAATGCATAATTGATTGATTATATGAAGTGGAAGGATTTATTTCTCAATGTGTATTTCATCGTGGTTTGGATTACATGATTGTAGTTAAGCATTGTTTTTCCTCTCTAACCTTAGTAAGTTATGGTATAGGTTATCTAGCTATTTTGCAATATGATTTTAACTATTCATGTCTTAAGTATTTGAGAAAAGGCTAAGTTTTTGTTATTGTTCTTTAGCCAATAAGAGTTCAGCATATTATGGGTCCTTGCAGGTCCCAAAGCCATTAAACTTTTTCCTTGAGGCTCATTCAGATGGCAAGAGTGTAAAACAGATTATTCGCCTTGTTCTTTCTAAATTTATTCGCCGTCAGCCTGGCCGGTCAGATAGTGAATGGGCCCACATGTGGCGTGATATGCAGTACTTGAGGGAAAAGGCGTTTCCTTTTCTGGACCTTGAGTATATATTGATTGAATTCTGCAGAGGACTGCTGAAAGCTGGGAAGTTTTCTCTTGCAAGAAATTACTTGAAGGGTACTAGTTCAGTTGCTTTGGCACCTGAGAAGGCAGAAAACCTTGTAATTCAAGCAGCTAGAGAGTTTTTTTTCTCAGCTTCAAGTCTTGCTTGTTCTGAAGTAAGTTGGAAATAAAAACTTATTAACTCTAACATGGATATATTGGCAATCCATATCACCCTCTTGCATGGCAAAATGCATTCTTAATGTTTACACAAATATGATATCAGGAACTGTGGTAACATACTCCCCCCTTCCCAAAAAAAAAAAAAAACTGAAATAATGAGTCTAAATGTATATAATTATTGCTTGTCGTCTAATTCACCCTGTGGAGCCATTTCCTCGTTATATTGAAATTCTGGATAGTCTTTAAGTAGCTTTATTTTATGTTAACCTTCTCTTAAACTACAGTAGTTAATTAGTTACATTACTCCAACTTGCTCCAGATCTGGAAGGCTAAAGAATGTCTTAATCTATATCCAAATAGTGGAAATGTGAAGGCAGAGGCAGATATAATTGATGCACTTACGGTTAAGCTTCCAAATCTTGGAGTAACACTCCTGCCTATGCAGTTCAGACAAATAAAAGATCCAATGGAAATTGTAAAAATGGCAATCACAAATGAATCTGGAGCATATTTACACGTTGATGAACTAATTGAGGTTGCCAAACTTCTTGGCTTGAGGTCTCCAGATGACATATCAGCTGTTGAGGAAGCTATTGCTAGAGAAGCTGCTGTTGCTGGGGATTTACAATTGGCATTTGATCTTTGTCTTGTTTTGGCCAAAAAAGGACATGGTTATATTTGGGATTTATGCGCTGCAATTGCAAGGGGTCCTGCCCTTGAAAATATGGATGTGAACTCTCGAAAGCAACTACTAGGTTTTGCTTTGAGCTACTGCGATGAGGAGTCCATTGGTGAGCTTCTCAATGCATGGAAAGACCTGGACATGCAAGGACTGTGTGAGACATTAATGATGTCCACGGGGACAAATTCTTCATACTTTTCAGTACCATGTTCATCTGTAATCTCCCTTTCTGAGAAAAGCATTCCAAATATGCTAGACCTAAATGGCTTCCTTCAAGAGTTAAACAGTGTCAGCACTGACAACCAGGATGTTCATCTCAATAAAATTAGAGACATGCTTTCTGTTGTTGCTAAAACCTTTGCGGGGGATGGAACAGATTGGGCATCAGTTTTGACAGATAACGGGAAAGTTCTGTCTTTTGCTGCTTTACAGTTCCCATGGTTGCTTGAATTGAGTAGGAGAGGAGAACTTGATAAGAAATTTAAAACTGGAAATATGTATGTAAATGTCAGAACCCACGCTGTGGTGACAATTTTGTCCTGGTTGGCTAGAAATGGATTTGCCCCAAGAGACAATCTGATTGCCTCTCTAGCAAAATCAATTATGGAACCACCAGTTACTGAAGAGGAAGATATAATGGGATGCTCCTATCTTTTGAATCTTGTTGATGCCTTTAATGGGGTAGAGATTATAGAAGAACAGCTCAAAATAAGAAAAAATTACCAAGATGTTTCTAGCATCATGAATGTGGGGATGACATACAGCTTACTACACAACTCTGGAATTGGGACTAACCCTGCTCAGAGGAGGGAGCTGCTGCAGAGGACGTTTAAAGAAAAGCATGCACCACCCAGCTTTGGTAATTCACTTCTCTATTTCATTTTATTGTTCTTATTCTTATTTATCTAGTGGCTCCTAGATTGCATTTATACATATGCTATTCCATATAGTATGTCATTTGTTAATCAGGCAGAAATTGTATGAGGACCATTTCTTCCATCTTTATTTCTTTTTGATAGTTGGCATCCATAACTAATCAAGATATTGCCGTTTGCATTTTCATTTTGATTGCAGAGGAAATGGATAAAATTGGCAAAGTACAGTCCTCATTTTGGAGAGAGTGGAAACTGAAGTTAGAAGAGCAAAAGCGTCTGGCTGAGCATTCTAGAGCATTAGAGAAAATAATTCCTGGGGTTGAAACAGAGCGCTTTTTGTCTGGGGACTCCATCTATATTGAGAGTGTTGTTCTCTCTCTCATTGAGTCAGTAAAGTTCGAGAAAAAACACATTTTGAAGGACATTTTAAAATTGGTTGATACCCATGGCTTGAATTATACTGAGGTATGAGGATTTGCAGGCATATATGTTAAAACATATATCTAGAAGATAATTGTTGTGTTAACCAAAAAAATATTGGCTTAAGCTTTTAGGTCAAGTGATTTCTTGACATGGTATTGGAGCCTTGTTGACCAAGTGGTAGAGTTCCATCCTTGCCCCCTCTAGTTAAAAATTCAGTATAATGTGATGTTTAGCTTCAGCATAAGGTAGATGTAAATCTGTATCTTGTACATGTTTCAAGCTCAATGGGCTTTTACTGAAGAGGTGTCAAGAGTTATAAAAGCTTTTTTATACTCATGTTTAACAGCCCAAACCTTTAGGTCAACTATTTATTTGACAAAATGCATACATAGTCATTATTTGTGTGTTTCCTTTCAGGTGCTATTGCGATACCTAAGTGCTAGCCTTGTTTCTGATGTTTGGATGAATGATGATATTACAGCCGAAATTGCAAATTACAGAGGAGAAATAATTGGTAATGGTGCTGAAACCATTAAAACCATATCAATGATTGTATACCCTGCAATAGATGGGTGCAACAAGCTTCGCCTTGCTTATATATTTCGCCTGCTGTCAGAGTGCTACATGCAATTGGAAAACACAAACGAATTATTACAAATAATGAACCCTGATCAAGCAAACGGAAATCTAAGGTTAGCTCATTATTACAAGGTCATCGAGCAAGAATGCAGAAATATTTCCTTTATTAATAAGCTGAACTTCAAAAATATAGCTGGGTTAGGTGGTTTGAACTTTGAGTGCTTCAGCAATGAAGTTTATGCACATATTGATGAAAATACCTTGTCATCTTTGGCAAAAATGGTAGAGGCTCTTGTCAATGTTTATAGTGATTCATTACCTGAAGATTTCATGTCATGGCAGGATGTTTACAAATATTATATCCAGAGTTTGCTGAGAGCTTTGGAGAGTAGAGCTACAACTGATTTTAGTGTTAGAACTCCTGAATATCTTCAAGGATTTTTAATTAAGCTTGAACAGAGCTATGATTTGTGCCGGATGTATATCAGACTTTTGAGACAGTCTGATGCTTTGGGGATCATGAAGCAGTACTTCACTGCAATTATGTTTCTTTACGGTTCATATGGAAATATACCTGATAACTCAGCATGGCAAGACTGCCTCATTATTCTTCTAAACTTTTGGATGAGGTTGACTGATGAAATGAAGGAAATTGCATTAAAGGAAAATACAGGAGAAACTATGAGCTTTAGTCCAGAATGCTTAATGAGTTGTCTGAAGGTTTTTATGAGATTGGTGATGGAGGATATCATTTCCCCTAGTCAGGGCTGGGGTACCATATTTGGCTTTGCCAACTGTGGTTTATGTGGTGATTCTGGTGTAGAAATTTATAATTTCTGCAGAGCTATGGTTTTTTCTGGTTGTGGATTTGGAGCTGTTGCAGAGGTTTTTTCTGTTGTGTCATCAGACTATCCAACTAGTTCAACATCTGATTGTAGTACAAGTTCCCAGGATCTTCCCCGTTTCTATTTAGATATTCTGGAACCTGTTCTGCAGGATTTGGTAAGTGGATCCCATGAGAACCAGAATCTGTGTCATATATTATCATCTCTAAGCAAGCTAGAAGGTGATTTAAAAATTATGAAATGCGTCAGACATATAATTTGGGAAAGAATGGTCCGTTTCTCTGATAATCTACAGTTACCAAGTTCCATCAGAGTTTATGTACTAGAGCTTTTGCAATTCATCTCAAGTAAAAATATTAAGGGTTTTTCTGCTGAAATACAGGCCAATGTCTTACCATGGGAAGAGTGGGAGGAGTTGCTTTATACAAGTAGAAAGAGTAAGACTGATGTTGACCAGGGCTTGTCAGATCAGAAAGACTCTTCTAGCAGGTTTACAAATACTTTGGTTGCTCTTAAGTCATCTCAGCTTGTTGCAGCAATCTCACCCAGCATAGAAATTACCCCTAATGATCTCTTGAATGTGGACACTGCTGTTTCTTGCTTTTCTAGGTTGTGTGGAGAAGCCAGTGCAGATCTCCATTTTAATTCTTTGCTAGCCATTCTGGAAGAGTGGGATGGTCTTTTCACTGCAGGAAAAGATGGGGAAACCACTGCCGAAGTATCTGATGGAGGAAATGACTGGAACAATGATGGTTGGGATGAGGGATGGGAAAGCCTTGAGGATGTAGAAAATGTTGAGAAAGAAAAGAAAGAGGACTCTGTTTCTGTTCACCCTTTACATGTGTGTTGGACAGAGATTTTTAAGAAACTCGTAAGCCTATCAAGGTTTAGTGATGTGCTGAGACTGATTGATCAATCATCAGTAAAATCTAGTGGAATATTGCTTGATGAAAATGGTGCCCGGAGCTTGAGCCAGATAGCACTTGACATGGATTGCTTTAATGCTTTGAAGATGGCACTATTGCTACCTTACAAAACATTGCAGTTGCTGTGCCTGGGTGCAGTTGAGGATAACCTAAAACAAGGAATCCCAGGAACACACAGCAGGGACCTTGAGTTCTTAATTCTTGTTTTATCTTCTGGGATCATGGCTTCTATTATCGCCGACTCTACATATGGTTCTACTTTCTCTTATCTCTGCTATTTGATAGGAAACTTATCTCATCAATGTCTAGCAGCCCTGTTATCTGCTCATGCACAGAAAGGGATTAACCATAATGAAGATCATGAGAATGAGTTACTTCTTTTCAGAAGGATTATTTTCCCTAATTTTATATCCGAGCTAGTGAAAGCTGATCAGCATGTTCTAGCTGGATTTCTTGTCACAAGATTTATGCATACCAATGTTTCACTCAGTCTCATCAACATTGCTGATGCCAGTCTTAATAGATATCTGGAGAGGCAGCTCCGCATGCTACAGGTCAACGAGTTCCCTCTTGAGAAGACATGTAATACACTAAAGAATACTGTTAGCAGCTTGAGAGGCAAGCTGAACAATTTGATTCAATCCACATTACCATTGCTTTCTATTAGTTAGATGATAAAAGGTTTTCTTGATTACTTTTTCTTTTAGAGATTTTCCCCCTCCCTGTTCAGCAATTGATTTTGTTGGGAATAGATGTTGTATCAAGTTAGGATGCAAGAGTTTTCTTGATTACTTTTTCTTTCCAAGGGTTGGGCGAATTGTCTGGTCAACTAAAAGCAAAATAGAGATTCAAATTTTCATTTCATGCATGTGTTTAAAGTAAATTCGACCATGTATTTCGGCTAATGTTAGATGACAATAGCTTAATTAGTATCTGTCCTCAAAGCAGATCCATGCATTCCCGATTTATGTACTTGCTTCCTCACTAATTAATTTATGAATTTTTTTAAGTTATATTTGAATGTATTTTTATTTTTTTAATTATTTTTAAAGTTTTATTTTTAATTTTTTTAATTTTTAAGTCTTGTGTTTTAATTTTTTTAATTAATTATTAAATTCTTTTAATTTTTCTTAAAATAAAAATTTTAAATATATATATATTTAAATATAACTTAATAAACACTTAATTTATGTTGGTACTATTTTTGTTATTTTTAATTTTATAAATAAATAATTGACAAAAAAAGATGTGAATTGTTAAAAAAAGTGTGCAAATAATATTAGTCTGTTAAGTTATTATGAGGGTAATTGGTTTTAGGTGGCGGGATGATTGTTATATTTTTTTTCCCTTAGAAGAAAATGCAAAAGTAATATTATCATTTTCTTTTTTCTTTAAAATAAGAAGGAAGATTAAATATTCTGAAATATTTATGTATATTTATTACTTAAGCAGAAGCAGAAGTGACAATAATTCAATCAAAATTTAATGGTAAAACAACTGTAGAAATTATAATTGATGCCAAAAGTTTATATCTGTGAACACCAAACTGATTTCACAAGATACTCACAGTTGCTCAACATTAGTTGTTCAAGAATAGTTATCTCGAAATTTATTAGGCAAAACTTATAGGAACGCCATATAGACCACATTATAACCAGTTTCATCCAATCAATTGAGAGAGTGAATAAATTTTAGCATCTGCTTTTGATTTGTGAATGTAACGCTCAAAGTCGTACGTCAACAAATGCAGTAAATATTTTTTAAGGTAAAAATGAGGATTAAGAAGATGCATTAACAGAATGTAGGTGCATCTCCATTACAAAAGGAAAATAGGACCATGAAAGAAATAGAACGGCATGTATACTAATTCCCAACGGGACAAACTGTAGATCCCGCCCCCAAAAGAATAACATCAGAACTGCCAAAATGGAGATTCCTTCTCAAGCCATAGCCAAGAGACATCTAATGCACTTTAGTATTTATACCAGAAACACCAATGAAATTGTTCAACCTATATACTTTTCGCTTCTCCCCCCTACCATTTTTGGGCAGGCCACTATTCTTTAAGTTGAATTTTCATAGTCAAGTAGTGTTTGAAACAGATAAGATCGAAACCGTAATATGTAGTACCAAGCATCTGGTGGTTCAGAGCCTCCCGAAAACTTCAATGTAACATCATTTAGATGTTCAATGGCTCTGACTCGGTGTCCCTTTCCTTCAAATCCCAATCTTCTGTTTCTGTTTCAAACACAAATAATTACCTTTAGCAGAAAAAATGTATAGAGGAAATTCTAGATGCTTATATGGTAAGAACATCTTGTTCTATTAGAAAACAAACAACAATTTGTTGGTTCGTATTTTATTTCCAATCAACCCAAGTGCCTATGTCAGTTGAATTTCCAAACGTTATCCCATAAAGTAGTCACGGAATAGGTCTTAGGGCACTAAAAGCAGAGGAAGGGAGAATTAAGTGGACTAGTCTATTCCACGGTAAAACTTGTGAAAATTAACCAAAAGTGGCTATCTGCTATCATCCTATTCACACAAGAATCGGTCCCCATGATGAAGGCATCGGGGATCTACAAGAAATGCCTCAGGATGAGATTTAAGAGGTTGTGGACCATATATAATGTGGGAAAGGAATCTAAGGTGAAGCAGAAATTTCCAAAATAACATAAACTCACGATATAGTAAGATAAGTCAAAAAAAAAAAGTTTTTAATCTGTTGCTCTCCAATTTCTAAAACTCAACATAGGCAAGATCATAGTGTGAAGGTTTTACTTGGCTTATCTGCAATCACCATCAGCCGCCTCTGCAAGACACATGCCACCAAAAGGAAAATTGAGCACATGCCAAACATAATAGTGATAGGGAACGCATCAACCTGCACAGAGGAGAAATAATTAGTCAGAATTACATACATACACAGGTACAGAGAGAGAAACTTTTCTATTTTTTTCTTTTCTGGTGCCAGGGTGGGGGAAGGGGAGGCTTTGAATATATGTTCTAGAAAGTAGGCGCAGGGTTCAATGGATGATGGCTGGTCTGACTAGACATTGTATTAACAGGGTTAACACAACCAATTCCAGCCTCAAACTGTGCAATACAAAAGTAAGCTAGAATCTCAAGCTCTAGCAATCCGTGCAATCCACATCCAAAAACATATTATTACAAGCTTTGTATCTATGTATGGTTTGTAACATACATTGTACAGCACAACACACACGAAAATGTTGAGAGGAATGCGGAAGAAGTTCATGATGGTGCTCCTGGCCTCCTCAGGAATATATTGAGATCTCATCTTCATAATAGATGGCCAGAATATGCCTACACAAGCCTCAAAAGTACAGAAGCCAAGAAGCTGAATGCAACCCGAGAATGATATGCTTCCACCTTTCTCTTTGGAAGGAACTACCAAGAACTGTTCCACATTAACCCAGTCATAACATGGCAGAACAGAAAAAATGTAAATCAGAAAATATTTTTTTTAAATTTATTTAAATTAATTAAAAAAGGAAAGAAAATGTATACTTAAAACAATAGCATACATTGGTCAGAATGGGAAGCAGTAGAGAGGCAGATGAGACAGCAAAAACAATCTGCATGTAGCTCTCTACTCGGGGTGATGTGTGGGCCATCAACCGAGATGCAAGTGAGCTTCCCAACATTGAAGCTAACATGAATGTTGCAAAAATAAATCCATGGGGAATCTCTTCATCCTTCGGACTCAGAGCAGGAGTCCACAGGAACACAAAGGTATACATTGAACCTTCAAAGAGAGACTGTATGGCACCTAACAAGGCAATTTTTTCATCTGAAACACAAAAAAGGTAATTATAAATAAACATAGGAGATAAGCAATGAAACAAAAATACAAGGTATCATACAATAGAAAACGTTGATGGCAACAGAATAAAGAAATATAAAGGAAAATTTTCTCACCTAATGCAATTCAATTTCAGGATAATTTTAGGGGATAACAACTTCTACTACTAGTTACAAATATACTAATTCTTCTTTTCTAGAGCCATATAGAAAATATATGCACTCCATGCAGTTAGCAATGGATTGCTAAATGCCAGGACAATGCCCAAGGGAGGGGAACTCTATCACTTAAAATTACAAGGCCCAACTTTAGGCATATTTTATCATCAAAACAGGATCAAAAGATGACCAGTTCAGTCCTTATGCAGATGTAAAGAATAAGAAATCTCAAAGTTCTAACTCATACGTACATGGAATTATCATCTGAAAACAATGGCAACATATAATTTAAAGTAAGAATTCTACCAGAAGCAATCGCCACAGCAGCACCCCTGAACTGGGTAAGCAAGTCCTTGCTCTCAGAAGGATCCCCGTAATTTTCCCCCCATGATGATAATATGACGGCCATACCAATTGCGAGAAAGCAGGCTGCAGCATCAAAGGGGGCCACAGGTCCAAGAGCCAGAGAATCAACAAGAAGATTTCCAAACAGTCCAGACACAATAGCAACAAGACCATTTCCAAGAAATATAGCCTTTGCGAATGTTATTGATAACCATTGTTGTTCAAAGCCCCTCTGACAGATGATAGGTAACAACAATCGAAATTCATTGATACAAGATGCAACAGCAACAAGGTTATCAAGAAAACATTTGAACAAGTTATCAAAGATTTTGAGGGTGAAAAGGTATTTTTATGACCAAAAATTACTTCATTAAGTATTTGAAAAATCTTCTACATTACATCAAGAGTCATAACCTTGCCAACAGAGTCAAACATTTTTATAAAACCTGGAAGTCAGCATCTTTTGAAGTCAAAATATTCTCAACAACTGAAAGCAGGCTTTAAGTTGGACTCAGAAAGACAACACTACAATGTGCCAACCTTACAACTACATGATTTGCAGGAACTAGTTTTTTTTTTTCTTCATAAAACACAATACTATGCATTAGTGAAGCAAGAATATTAAATTATAGTGACAACCTATGGGACATGATATTGGAACCTAATATATACTAAATCCTGAATTAAACAGGATAAATAGTATCAAATTTCATATGGCATCTAGCAGTCTTGCTTTTTGGTTTGTCATTTCCAATAAGTGGACTCAGCATGAAAATCAATCTACGTGGCACTTAATAAGTAGAAAGCTTTTGTATAAGAATTTTTAGTTGTAAAATCTCAACTCTGTTTAGAATTATTTTTTAAGAACTCCATATAATATCATGTTATGGTAACATTTTGTGGATATAAAACTTACTATTGTACCTATAGAAGCTTCAATTATATAGAGTATTTCGGTGTGACAATTACAAAATCTCACTGTAAAGGTAGTTTTTTGTGTGTTATAACAATGTCACCAAACTCCAAAGGTAAATTTCTTAACAAACATAAATTATCCTTTTAAAACCAAACAATTATTTCTCACCTTGTTGTGCTCAGCAACAAGCCATGACTCAAATGCTGAAAACAGTAGTGAAGTGGCAATACCTCCCAACACACGGCCCAACATCAAGACTTTGTACTGAGGAGAGTGTTTGGTGATGCAGCTCAAAATGTAGGTTATGCAGTAAGTAACACAAGCCCTCTTCCGTCCCCTGATTTCAACATAAGAAGAATGATATACTGAAATGCTATGACATTTATTCAGCAAGAATGCAAGATAAAGTCATAAAAAAAAAATCTCACTGTTTATCAGCTAGAGATCCCACAATGGTTCCAAACAGCATGGATGACCCAAAACCAGCAATGAAAAGTTGCCCTATCTCCCCTTTATTGTATCCATATGTACTATAAAGGTAGTAGACATATGGACCTTGCAACCAGTCTCCAGCTATAGTTATAGAAACAGCAACCTATTAGATTAACAAAAACTAACAACGGTAACTTCCACCCAAACATTTCGTTTTCATCAAATGCAAGAGCACATATGCAACTGTCCACAAATCAGAACCACAGATCTGCTAACATTTTCTACTTTCTAGTATACTTTTCCTATTAATTAATATAATTCACTAATAACATTGTTATCTAAATACAAATTCATTCATTACATAAGGAGTTAAAATTTGACAAACACATATCCACCAAAAAGAAAAAGGACAAACATATCAAATAACATGTAATTATTCAATCCATTTTAAGAGCTAAATTAGATTAAGTAAATAGTCCGGTTTTTTTATAAGTTCATCAAATATTGATATGATTCAAAGGTTAATAACAATTTTTTGATAAAATAACGAATTTGATAAGCATAATTGAACACTAAGGAACAAAGGCAGTGTAATAAAGTAAACTGCACTCATCCATTTCCTAACACCAAAGGAGTAAAAATTACAATTACCAGACCAGAGGATACTTCACTACTATCACAGGAAACCAAAGCTAATGGAGGATATGGCATCCAATTTCATTTCCATTCAGATGCTGAGATTGAATTAAAATAAGTCACAAATATTTGATTTCCTGCTAATTAGATTCCATTTTACAAACTAAGGAAGGGTAAGCCAGGTAGAAAACATAGATAATAGCTTTAATAATAACTTTATTTTTGTAGGTAAGCCATTTGTTTTCGCAATTTACAACTGACACGTTTCACTGACAAATGACATGCAGTACCAAACACCAAGACACTTCTATTCGCGTGAATTCAGAGACCAAATAATGAAAACACACCTCTAGCATGCTTACCAAATCGCGCCCAGATCAATGAGAAAAATAACAATAATATGGATTAATTCGGATCTAAAAAAAATGGCCAGTTTCAATTCCAATCCAACTAAATCAACAACAAAAAATCCAAAAAGACTAGATCCAAATCCACAAGTTATGCACAAACACAAGCACAGTCAAATAACGAGCAGATTCGGACGAGATCTAAGGGATAAGGAGCAAAAACACAGATCTAATGTTGAGAAATGGTGAATATACCCATCATGAGTGAATAAACGAGAAGGTAATTGTTCTTGAAGGAATTGAAAGCTGAAGAGGTATTGATTCGATCTTTGTTGTTCTTGCTCAACTCGAGAGCTGCCACAACCGCACCCAATGCGCCAAACACCATATAGTAGAACAGCTCCATTTTCGGTTTCGCTGGTGATTTTAGAGTGCAAGTACCAGAAACAGATTCAGAGAGAAGAAAGAGGAAATGCCTGTGTTCCCAGAAGGAGTGAGCAGAGTCAGATTTCCGGGATACAACGAGCAGAGAGAGAAAGAGAGAGACAGAAATATATATATATAGTGGCTGTAGACAGAGCTATGATTGGGTGCTACGGCGCGAGTATGAAAAACGATACTACTATCCTAAAACTGGCTGACATGGTTCTACCTCCGACATTCTTTTTTAGGCTTTGACTCCGGTTAATATGCTCGGTAAAAAAGATAAAATTAATCACTTATTAATTTTTCTATCAAGATGTTTTTCTTTTAAATACTAAAAAGAATCTATATACTTATTTAATTATATTGAAATTTTTTCAATTTTTAATTTTTAATCATGTTCTTTTCAATCCTATATCACCCAACTCTTATAAAATTAAATTCTAACATTAGCATTTAAAAATAACCTTCAATAATCAATTTTGAAAAGCAGCAGGCCTAATACATTTACCTAAAACACCTTCAAGTACTCTTTTATTTGTATGAGTATGACAGTTAAATAGAGCCAATTTTGATGAAAGATAAGTTACTATTTTATACTAAAAATGTACTAATGTATTGTATTTTTTTATTTATTATTAATGTATTGTATAATTACCAATGTTATCAATAATATCAATATATTGTGAATATTGTAATTTTGGTATAAAATACTATTTGTCATGATTATTAAAAATAATATATATAAATATAATATACTTTAAAATATAATATTCTAAAATTCTTTTAATGGCAATTTTAACATTATTATTATAAAATTATTTAAAGCATTAAAGAATTAATATTTATCAAGGTACAACAGCAGGGAATCCGAGATGCTGAGGATAATGAGCAGGAACGACGTGGTTTACAGTTGATATCCACGGATCGTCGTTTTTACACGTGGAAACATCAGACACGTCCGAGCTATTTTTAATGCAGAGGTTGGAGGTCCTTTGGTGTCGCCGTGTCGGCTTGTCATTGGGTGAGGCCTGGTGACTGGTGAGATGCATAGAGCGGCAAGCAATATGGATTATGAATAGTGGCCCCAATCTGCAATTTTTATTCTGAACCTTGGCTTCATTGCTTGCAGAGGCGGGCCGCTCCTTTCTGCGTGAATTTCTAGAGAATTTGATAAAATATTTCTTCACAGAAAGAAAGCTAAATTGAAGAGTGGTCTCAAATTTTTAAATTTTGTATTAATCATCTAAGTATAGGGTAAGAAAATCAAAATTTCTATCAAAAATGAAATTTTACGAATTCATAGAAAAATAATTAATGTTTTTCTATAAAAGTTCAAACTTTGGACTTTATATAAAATTTGAAATTTTCACCACTATAAGTTAAAATATATATATATATATATATATATATATATTTATATTTATATTGCCATGTAACTGAGTCTTGGATGGAAATAAAATAGTTTGAGTTAATTTAAAGAGGATATTTTTTGTCATTATTAGTTTAATAAGGTCAAAGAGATAAATGGAGAAACTGTTAGGCTTGTTTAATTGTCCACTTATTATTGTAATTATAAAATCAACATCAACAACAATAATTTAATGGATTGGCTCTATTATTTAATGAACAATTAAGAACGAGAAGTAACTTAGTTCATTTATGTTTTAAACACTTGTCCTTTTTTCTTAAAAACAAAAAAGAACACATTTATGCTTCTCTTCATTCTCTAAAAACCCTCTATGCATAAAGAAGAATTCATTAAACCTCATTCTTCAAAATTCCAGCAATTGAATCAAGGAGAACACTCAAATTATAAAAGAGATGAAAGAGTAAGAGTTTTAAGTTCACAGTTAAAAAGTAAAATCAAATTACAATTCTTTATCTGAATTCTGATCCATTTAGCGAGCAGATATGGAAGAACTTTATTATATCCGCTGGGCCATCCTTCCGTGATCTAACCAAGAGGCAAGGTAGGGACTAGGGAGGCAGTAGGCACCGCTCCAGAAATAAATGAAAGTTTAGCAGAATGTGGATAACGCCTCTCTCGAAAATGAATTTTTTTAGTTATTTTTAATTCTTTATAATTATTTATTTATTTTTAAATAATTATAATTTAATTATATATAAATAAATAATCATAACCGGTCAAACGAATCCGGATCCCTCCGTGGACTATGGAGCTGGATCACTGACTTCTATCTGCTAAGCAAGTCTTCGTCGTCATGGCAGACAAATAGCTAAAATGAGTTGATTTAAATTATTTATTATTTAAAATAATATCACAAGAATTAAAATAATTATTAAATAATTTTAATTTTAATAAAAAATAAGTATATTTAATTAAATTATTTTTATTTAAATTTATTTAAATTATTATTATTATTTTATTAAAATTAAATTAAATTTTTTAAATAACAAATAATTACAAAGTGAGCGTATTCTTGACACTCACGTTTATACACGACTGACCAGGCATAACCACCTTTATTAATGGCATTCATGCCAACCAGTTCATAACTAGCCATAATTCCATGCTCAACAACCCACATCTGTAGACTTTCTTTCAAGTTCGAGTCCTATCCGATCTAGTTATCCCTCATTTTAATTTGTCAATTTTTAAACTACTAAATGCGATTTGAAAGCTGAGTAACATATTAAATATTTCATATTCAATTATTTATAAGTGCATACTATGCTATTGTTTATTGTATGGATGATAATATAATAATTTTATTTTTGATTTTTTGATTTTGTAATATTAATTAATTATTTTTGAAAAAAATTTTGAAATTTTTTTATATTATTTATTTATAATTTTTTTTGAATATATATTTTTATAAGTAAAAATTTTAAAAATTTTAAAAAATATATATATATATATATATATATGACATAAAAACATAATTAATTAATATTAAAAAATAAAAAAATTAGAACAAAAAGATGAGAGATTAAGACAAAAATAACTAAGCTACCCACAACACTTCCTTATTTATATCGTCATCTATTAAAAAAACAAAATAGTCAATCTCCTTAATCCATTTTAAAACAAGGTGTTTATGTTAAAGATTAAGACATTCACAGTTGGGAGGGCTTCGTGTATATTTTGCCTTCTAAGACGAGTATTTTTGGCTCTCCATAATTCGTCTTTTCTTTACTAGCCTGTCTGTGGGGTTAATTTATCCACAATGGAGAGAGTAGTGCCTCCTTTGGGGATTTGGCACGCCCTTATTGGATGCAGAGACAAGTGTAAAAAGAGGAAGAAGCCAAAGCCTGCTTGTACAAGAAGACAAAAGGATGACGATGAAGGATATCCAAATAAGAAAAGACCCCTAAAACATCAACCACAAACTCAGATTCTGAGACCTAAATATCCACAATACATAGTAGAACAGAGATATTTCATTTCCCACAAACTACCCAAACTTGGGCGGAACCCAAGGCAGTTCACTAATTCAGCTCAACTATAGTACAGACCATCAACTTGGAAAACTTAAAATTACCGAATCCGATTTCTTTCTTGAAGCTTCAAAAGATGGCTGCTATTACATCGGTTGCCCTACTACAGTACTCATCTTCATCTTCTTTACAACCTCATTTGCATTCCTTGCCCTTGTTACCTTCTTTAGAACATACACATGATCATAATTTATGGTGGGTGAGAGTGAGATCACAGAAATCCACAAGGCAACTATTATGCCCACAGAATACCCCAAGGGGACTAGAAATCCGGAGTGCAGCCACGAAACAAGCAAAAACACCAGGTACTTGTTCTTGAGTTACTTTTACCAAATTCAGATGTTTTAGGGCCTTGAAGACATCGTGCAAGAACCTTGATCAGCTCATCTTTTTACTTTTCTTGGAGGTATTAGCTGAAGAAGAGTGGAAGGTTAAGCGAGAATATCTGCTGCAGAAAAGGGTAGAGCTCCATCTCTGTCATACTCACACATACACTCCCAAATGCACCAATACACAAACTTACATTCTTTTACAGTCGTTTCCATAGCTTTCAATCGAATTGAACACTACATCAAATTAAGTAAGCACAAAGAAACTTCAAGAGAATGCCTACTGTGCATATAATTCCCTGCCTTTGTCTTCCCTTGTTAAACAATTAGCTATAATACGAAAAGAGCAAATGGGAAGAAAAACAGGGATCATAGAAACAAGAAGACTGCAGTGGGCGTAAAGGGAGAGATTTCTGCTAAAAGGGGCAAAGCATACAAATCATATTAATAACTATAAGATGTATTCCAAACTCGTGCATATAATTCGAGGGAATGTAATAACACATTCTTAATCATAAGAAGATTATTTATTCAAAGGTGTTTGCTATTGCAGGTAAGAAGTGTGGATGCCAAGGAAGCTCTGCGCCTTCAGAAAGAAAACAACTTTGTGATTCTTGACGTAAGGCCAGAAGCAGAGTTCAAAGAGGTTAGTGAGCATTATCTACACTAGCAAGAAGAAAGAAATTTAGTCGCCCAATTGTGACTTAGTCCTACGATACTGTGCTACTTCATCAAATTTGCCTTAATTCTTTATGTTTCTAATTTCCATGAGCCACTATATATTAGACTTGATTATATGCCTCAATTTCTCTTGTGCTAACTTTTAAAGAGGCTGACTGTGAAGCCAGATAAGTTTCTACGTAAAATAAAGTCTGAACCTGACTGTTTGGTAAATAACGCAGGCTCATCCTCCAGGGGCCATCAACATACAAATATACAGGCTTATAAAGGAGTGGACGGCATGGGACATTGCAAGACGTGCTGCTTTTGCATTTTTTGGTATTTTCGCCGGGACAGAGGAGAACCCTGAGTTCATACAGAGTACGATATATTTTCTTCATCATGCAACTTCCAATGTATTTGTTGTTTTCTTGAAATTAGTTGGAAGAAACTAAATATTTGATTCATACTAACAGATGTGGAAGCAAAAATAGATAAGAATGCAAAGGTAATAGTAGCCTGCTCATCAGGTGGTACGATGAAACCTTCCCAAAATCTACCGGAAGGTCAACAATCAAGGTATTAAACTTTGCTCTGTTTTCTTCTACCTCTAGATGCTCCGAGAGTTTCAAATATGCTTTATGTGTACTAAAAATGTACCCATTTTGTACTCTGATTTAAGTAGGATACAAAGGTTTAAAAGTTAAAACAGATCAGTTGTCTCCATTTATCTTAGAGCAAGAGTGTTCAGTCAGTGACCTATTATGCACTCTTTTAAGTGTGTCTATTTCAAGGCAAAGTTCTTGGATGCGTTTTGCAAGGAATTAGCAATTAGCCCTGAAATCGGAATTAAATCTGAGCATCAGTTCAGATAAACAAGGAAAGGTGCAATTCATTCACAGCTGATTGCATGGATGTAAGATCAGAGACAGATATAGGATTATATAATTACTAGATACAAAGTAAATCCAATCCATCCGCAATCAGCAATCGGCCCTGAAATCAAAATTAATCGGGGCATCAGCTAAGATAAAAAAGGGAGGTGTAAAATCTTCTACTTTTTATTTTTACAGGCTTAGACTGTATATTGCTAGTCCCTTTACATGTGAATATGACAAAAATTACTATCAGCTCTTCAAACCATCGGTCTGCTGCTCTAATGGCTACATTTTGATACTTTTTACAGGTCACTGATAGCAGCCTACTTGTTAGTCCTTAACGGTTACACAAACGTCTTCCATCTAGAAGGTGGTCTTTACACTTGGTTTCAAGAGGGACTACCAGTGGTTTCAGAGGAGTGAAGCTAGTGCCAAGAATGTGCTTGCCCTGAAGCCTAGTTTTGATCATAATGAGAATGCTGATAAATTTATTCAAGAAAGGGACTGATGATGTTAAATGTCATTATTGAATATAATCTAGTGCAGAATTTTATGCATGAATTGTTAACAAGAATGTCAAGTTACTTTCTTTAAAGATTGCATCCCAAGCCTATTGTGGACAGGGTCCACTTATCATCACCGTGTTACACAGCATTTTGACTGATATGGTTGTGACTTGTAAGTATAAACTGTTTCTAAATTACAGAAACATACCTGCTTCAAGCAAAAATTCTTTAGTTTTCAAGCATTTTTCATTACATTGCTGTCGATCCTATCAAGGAGTCCAATTTAAAAAAATAAATAAAAAAATATTTTCACCCTCAAAGCTCGGGAAATGAAGTGGTTCTGTAACTCTGTTAAATCCGCCCTTGCCTAAGCTTTCAAAGACGCTCTTGCCATAGCAAGAGCGCCATCATAACTTTGATTTCCTCCAATAAAGCCACTCGCGTGCACAAAAATACAACCTGGGATTCCAGAAACCTGAGAAAGCTTGTCATTTTCCAAACCTCTCCAAGGATGTGGTAATGGTTTTCTGCTATCAAATCCATAAGGTGAAATTGCCACTGCCTGCAATCGCCAATTCTCACTCCTGTCATCCTACAAGTAGCAATAACCTACTTTATAAATAATTGATCAAATTAATGATTCAATAGGCAAATCAAGAATCAATCATTAAGAAGAACAGATATAACCAAAAAACACACATACAAGTCCTCCTGGTTATGACAATCCAGAAAGAAACTGGATATTATCATTTGCAGAATCAGAAACGACATTGGAAGATAACTAAAACCCACTGTACAGGTTGATGAGGAATTGACAATGACAATGAGACTGAACATGATTTTCAATGTTTAGTAAGTTTTTTTTACTTCCACTCCTAAAGATTCAATCAATAATTCAATAAAACATACATACCGGGTAAAGAACATATTTGATGGAAGGACTGATATCCATTTCCTCCTCAAGCTCGTGTATGTGAAGTTTCCACTGTGGAACAAGTGAGAAAAAATGTTTTAGATAACAGTTAGAATGATCTTCAATATGAAATACTGCTTCACCCCCATAAAGATGGATGTTATCCTTCCATTAGCATATAGAGTACACTCTTGTAATTGTTATTAAAGAATTTAGTTTGCCATTAATTAAATGCTGTGTGCACTTACAGGACAAGATTGATTTAGCTTTATGATTTCTCCACTTGAATCAATAGTTTCTCTTTCTGCAAGACACTCCATAACAATTGACCGTGCTGTTAGCCGTGTCTTTTTATAATGATGCACATTCTGTAATACAAAAAGCATTAAGAATTTATTTCTTTTCACAATCAACCTGAGGTGTGTGCATATATATATATATATATATATATATAAAAGGGGCATATCTTATGATAGGAGAAGATTAATACAAGAGATGAGAGGAACACTTGATAGCCCTATGATCTAAATCAATGATTAGGATGAGAGATGTCATTAAATGGTCATGTGCCACTCACGTGATCTAAATTTTCCTATCTCACGCACTACTTCTGTCTCACGCATGCATGAAACCCTTTCTTCTTTCTGATCTTTTGTCTACCAGAATTCATCTTCCTTCTAGCTTCCAAGCTCCAGCCAAGAATCTTCCTCCCAGCAACAGTCGAGCATCTTCATCGCAGCAATCGTCGTTTGTCTCCATCACAGCAGCCGCCATTCGTCTCCGTCGCAACCATCGCCATTTGTCTTCGCCGCAGCAGTCGTCGTTCGTCTTCTCAGCAGTAGAATCACAGGTTGCGCATGTGGTCATCATCCTTAACAGACAACAGCATACAAGACATTGAATGTAATGTGTGCCTGAAACTGGAAAAAAATGGAAAGCAAACTGGTTCTTGAAGACAAAGCAAGTGTAAACATCCAAAGTAGAAGGAGGCATGACTGTGTGGAAGCAAGGCCTGCCAACTCCAAGCCTTGCTCTTGTTCTCCTGAGCATCCTTAACAAACAGCAGCATACAAGACATTGAATGTAATGCGTGCCTTAAACTGGAAAAAAATGGGAAGGAAACTGGTCCTTAAAGACAAAGCAAGTGTAAACATCCATAGAGGAGGTATGACTGTGTGGAAGCAAGCCCTGCCAACTCAAAGCCTTGCTCTTCTTCTCCTGAGCAGCAAGGTCCCAAGTGCAAAGAAAAGCTGGTTGAGTTTCTATATAGTTGTTGCTTGCTCTGTGTCTGTTACCCACTAGCCGCTGTCTGTCACTATGCTGAGAAGACGAATGGAAATTGCCGCAGCAAAGACAAACGGCAGTTGCTGCGATGAAGATGCTCGACTGTTGCTAGGAGGAAAAGTCTAGGCTAAAGCTTGGAGCTAGGAGGAACATGAGTTCTAGTAGACCAAAGATCATAAAGAAGAATGGGTTTCATGCGCATGCGAGAGTAGTGCGTGAGATAGGAAAATTTAGATCACATGAGTGGCACATGACCGTTTAATGACATCTCTCATCCGAATCATTGATTTTGATCCAAGGGCTATTAAGTGTTCCACTCATATCTCATATTAATCATCTCCTCTCATAAGATATGCCCCTATATATATATATATATATCATTCAGCAGATATATCAAAAATCAAATATGAACTTCTTCAAAACAGTCTCTCACCTCCAAAAATTCACTGCCAGCCAGAGCCATTGCTTGATGAAAAGCCTCATTTTCTCTCTCACCTGACTTGTCAGAATCCATCCAGTCCAAATTCAATCGTTTTATTCTGGATGACAAGCTAGTATTAATTACATATTTTGGAGATTGGTCTAGGTCATATTGATTCACTCCATTATCCGTAGCATCAATTGCCTGTTAAGGAACGGTGTTGTGACCAAAAGAAGCATGCAGAATATAGGTTATATATAAGTATATATGGTTAGAGATAGAAAAGTATATATCTTGAAAAGATGGAGCTAAGCATAAATCAGTTTTCACCACTTGCTATGTTCAGAAAACTTATATATCTGCTGAGATTCAGATTTATGAAGCTAAATACATGAATGTGAATAAAACATGGTACATATCATATGAAGGTGACGAGTATTTTTTTTCCTAGAAAAAAAAAACAATGTGAAAATAAGTCAAGAATTTTCAGCATAGTTTCTTAAAAAAAAAAAAAGGAGTAATGTAAATAAAAGTAAAAAATAAGTTATATTTGATCAAGAAAAGATGAATTCATTGTGCCAAATTAGCTACCTCCACAAAGTTTCTGTATATAGCTTGATATAACAGGTGCACATGAGGATGTCCTTCATCGAGCTCGAGTTCCCTTGCAATTACCTCCAACCCAAAATGCTGCAGAAATTTGGTCATGACATTAGCAAAAGACATCATTACTACGAAAACTGACCCACCCCACCCAAAAAAAAAAGCACTTCGGAAAAATTCAAATGGGACAGGAAATGTCTTTCCTAGCACATCACATAGGTCAGTCTCTAGATGTTTCACAGAATGTATGAAGAAGAAAATCGCTAGATAGATGTTCAGCACTACTTTGAAGAATGAAGCAATTTTAAAGAAGTACAGAGGTAGCGCTTTGCCAAGGAAAAGTAAAGATGTATCCCCAACCCTGATTCACCAATGAAGAAAAGTAAGGACACTAGGAGTCTAGGACACTTCAAGCCACATATATTGAAGAAAGCAGACACTCTAACAAGTTCATTTAAAAAAAAACGTCTGCAATACATGCTGTGAGACACTTAGTCACCTTGTAGACAAGGCCAGCGCTACTAAGTTTAGTGGTGAAACCATGACCCAGCACTTCCTTGAAACCCTGTTGATGATGATCATAACGGTGTCTACTTGGGTCGTACACACCTCCAACATCTACCACTGCATCCAAGGAATCCAAAACCTATCACAACCCCCAAAATTTGCTTTTAGCAACAAACAAAATTAACCCAAGAATTACAACCACTGCCAAGAGAAAAAGGTGGGCTTAGGTTGAAAAGTCTGTACAAACCTGGGGGTCCCTAGTTCGAACAATCTGAGCACCAGAGAATTCTTTGGTGAGGCGAAGCATGAAGCAAGCAAGAGCTTCGTCGCAGTGGAAGCTTCCATTGTGAGTGCCCACCTGCTTGGGACAGAGAGTAGAGAAAGCCGAAGCTAAAATGCCATAGCTGATCAGAGGCTTTGGGTTTATGAAGCGATCATGGAAAGTGGGGATTTTCTGGCTCACTCCCACGAGTTTAAGCATTTTTCAGCTTTTGCTGTGCTCTATCTCCACAACGGACAATGGCGGCGGCAGGGTAATGGCGGGGTGCTCCCCGTCTGGGCGATGCCGTATTTCCCGCGTTAGATAACGGATTGGGCCTAATGTTGCTATTTGGGCTCGACTATTTGAACCAACTTTTGTTTGACAACGCGTACTTCTCGTTGGGAGGAGTATCAATTAGGCCAGGCCGGTGGGCCAATTGGGCTAGAAAGAGCTGAGAGTGAAAAAAATAAGAACTACAAAATAAAGGCCAATTTTTGCCTGATGCCCTAGCTTACGAGTCAAGTTGAATTTTGTTAATATTTTTTTTTTATAAAATCTCTTTAAAACATTTTTTTATTTTTTTTCTTGGTCATGATTTTTTTTTTAGTTTTGTTAACTTTGTATATTGTCTTTGAAAGAGGCAATTGTATAAAGATAATACTAGATTTATTTTGAATCATATTAGAAGTATAATATAGTACAATTTATTTATGAAGGTGGTGACAATTGCTAATACACACAATTATAAATTTATACTTTCAATTGAGTTGTTAGGCTGTAACTATAAGATATAATTAGTAATTACTAATTAGTTTTGTTAATTAATTTTTTTGTGTGTTTGTCATATTTTATCTTCTTATATATTCTCTTTTATAATTATTAAAACGTTATCAACATATATTGGGTTGTATACTTAGTATTTGTGTTTTTTTTTCTCTTTTATTGGTTTTATACTTTAAACTTGTTTAATTATTTTTATTTTTATTATTATTACTAACTTTTATCATAATTTATATTTTATAAATAAAGAAGAATATGAAAACTCAATAATTATACTAAATTTATCTAAGTAATATTTAAATATCATTATCTAGAAATATTAATTAATCATTTTGGTTTTAATTTTATACTATTGTATTTATAGAGATTAAGTCTATAATAAATTGATGTTATTTTGTTATGTATGAAAATTTTACATAAATATTAAGAATGATTGATTAATAATTTAAGTTTTGTTTTGTTATAAATTTTTTTTTTCATGTATTAACCCGTTAAAATTTGTCTATAACCTTATAAGGTTAGGGACAAATTAAATTTTTAAGGCATTTTTAAAAAAAATAACTTTTTTAACTCAACTTATTAAGGCCTCGACTAACCTTTAATAGGTTTGGTTGGTTTTAATTTACACTCAAACTCTTTGGAATGCTTTCTTAATAATCAATCAACAGTGAACTAAACCATTTTGTTTTGTTTGGTTTGGTACGATGTAAGTAGGTAATGTCAATGAGAAAATTTTTAATTTTTTTTACATATTCCTAATTTATTTTTAATTGTTCATATTGTATAGAAAACTTAAATAATCAAATTTGCTATCATTAATAATTTATTATAGAATATTTTTAAAATTATATTTACTAAGTTACAAGACCGATGCTATCATTAAAATTATTTTAAGAAAAAAATTAAAAAAAAAGAGAGAACACAATGTTTTAAAAAAGGTGAAAAAAATACAAAAATACAAAAACAAATAATTAAATAAAGAAAAAAATGACAAAATAAATAAAAATGTACCCAGTATATTTAGATGTAACTTAAAAAATACATTTTAAAATATGATTCTTAATTTCTTACTATACTACATACACTTTTGACACAGTTCTCATGCAGTACTTTTCTATTCTTATCTCTTACTATTTTTTTTTTCTTGACTTTTATATTATTTGAGCTATTTTTTATGTATGGTAATTTTTTGGAATGTTTTTAAAATATTTTTATTTTTTTTTACTATGTACTATTCAAGCATATTATTTAAAAAAATATATATATAAAATATAAAATCATTTCAAAACATTTTAAAAAATTTTCATACATAAAAAATAATTCAAATAATATAAAATAAAAAAATAAGAAAAAAACAAAAAAAAAATTAAGAGATAAAAATAAAAAATATACTAATATACGATATTGTAATGTAACAAAAGCCTTAAAATGTAGGCGCATACCACCCTACCCGCTACCGCTACCGCTACCGCTACCGCTAGAGGTAAGGTAACTTAAAAAAAATTAAATTAAATTATTTATTTTTTAATAATAATAAATTAATTATAAATCTAAAAACAATAAAACAATAAAAAAATTTAAAAATAATTATACATTTAAAAATTTTTAATTTTTTGAAAAAAGGTAAAAAAAATATTTAAAAAATAGTTTCAATTTTAGCAAAAAATAAGTGTACTTTTTTAAATTATCCTTATTAAAGTACATTTAAACTCTTGTTACAACTCTATTAAAGATAACAATAAATAGGAGTAATATTAAAAAAATAACAATTAATGTTTCATTGGTAATATAAAATGACAGATAATTTAAAACAAAATAAAGTTCATAAAACGACTGATAATTTAAAACAGATGGAGTATCTTTCACTTTAAAAAGTCTTTTTTTTTTTGGGGCTTAGCTACGGTTCCTCTCAATTTTATTTTTCATATTTTTTTGGTTATTTTTTTTTGGTTATTTATTTATAGTATTTTTTAAAAAAAATTTAAGATGTTTTTAAATTTTCTTTAAAACTTTTACTTTTTTAAATGTATGATTTCGTTTTAATTTTTTTGAATTTTTTTGATTGTTTTTAAAATTTTTTAAATTTATAATTATTTTATCATTATTAAAAATATAAAAAATCAAAATCAAAACCTTTTTTTAATTAGGCATTGCCATTGTAACATGGTTTTAGGTTTTGTGTTGGACAATCCGTGACGGCACTGCAATCATCAAAATATGTGGGTTGCCTTGTTCTTCACGTTGCCTTGTTTTTTTAAGATGATCGTGGACCAAATTCTACTATCTACACGCTTCGCAAGTTCCGCCGATGGTTTTTGGGAAGTTGGATTTGACTATCTCAATTCTCAGCTTTATTATTTTGGAAATTCTACTTCTAACCCTTTTATCCAAGTATCAAAATTGTGACACTAATTTTTTTAGTCAATTCACTCATTTTTTGTCAAAATTAGCATGACCACATTGGATATTTTTATATTTTTGCCAAAAACTATTGTGGCATCTGACTTATCAACTAGTACCATTTAATTGTTGATTCAGATAATTGAAAAGTACAATATAATTTCCCTTGTCAGACTGCCAAACAATTATTTGGTATCAGTGCCATTCAATTTTACACCAAAACCAAAAACAAATAAAAACTAATAAAGAATTCCTCAATTCGGACATTTTATCCGATCCAATCCCACCCGGATTTTAATTATGCTCCAATCCTGGAACCTTCTTTCTCTATGGGCCCCAAATCCAAAGACTCCTCTTTCATCCTACTACCGAACCGCAAAAGTCCATACAACTTCCGGAAGTCCCTCACCGTGTGAACACTCTCTCTATAGTACACGCCACCGGGTTCGCCCAAGTCCTCACTATTTCGACCCGACCCACTCCCGCTCAACCTTGGTCTCCTTCTCCCATCACCGACGTTGCTCTGCAAAGCCGTGATTACGGTTTTCAAAGCCCGGCTCGGCGAGCTCCGGTTCGATATCATAATCTCACCTATCTCAGCCGGGCTCAGCTTTGCCCCGATTTGAAAAACCTCCTCCACCTGAGGAAAAAGCTTGTGATCCTTCACCCCCAAATAACTAGTAGCTAAAATCTTGAAGGTGGAGAAATCACATAAGGGGAAGTGTATGTGAACGTCAATCCTCCCTGGCCTCATCACCGCTTGATCAATATGATCCTTACCGTTCATTGTAAAGACCATCACACGCTCTTCCCCACAGCACGATACAATCCCATCCATGAAACTCAATATACCAGACAAGCTCACTGCTGTTGAATTCCCAGCCAGGAACCGATCAAGGTCCTCGATGACGATCACCGACCTACTCGTCGTTTGCAACAATAGCGTCTTCAAATCAGAGTCGTCCGAAGCCTTGGAGATATCGATATCATAGACGTCGTAACACAGGAATTTCGCCATCGCTGCGATGAAACTAGATTTCCCCGTACCGGACGCACCGTAGAGAAGATAACTCCTTTTCCAAACACGGCCTAATCGGTGATAATACTGCTTCGACTTCAGAAACTGCTCGAGATCGGACTTCACCTTGTTCTTCAGCTCAGCGTCCATCGCCACCGTGTCAAAGTTCGCGGGGTGGGTGAACGGAACCGGTCGCCACCGAGAGTTCTGGTCTCTTCCAGAATTCATGTAAAGTTTAATCTCATTTTTTCTTTGTTCGATTTCATCCGCCACCGAGAGTATGTGCTGGAAATACTGGCGGAAAATTCTGCGTTTGTCTTTCTTCTTGATTCTGAGTACGAGGGCTGACTTTACGTCTCCTTCGGATTTCTCGTTCGTCCAGGAAACTTTCGCGCTGAGGAAAGTGTCGTGAACTGTCTGGTTAGCATCGAGGTGAAGCAAAATTTCACTGGGTTTGGAACCGGAGAAGAGGTTTGTGAAATCAGAGTCTTCTACGGATGATAGTGAATTAAGGTACATGAGGATTTGCCGGTAAAGTTGATTTTCCTGGAAATGCTCATTGTAAAGTGGGATTTTGAAGGATTGGTATACATGGAGACGGTTTTCAAAGGAAACCCACCATTTCTTAAGAATGTATAGTACCGCCGTTCTGCGGAAAAAACGAAGGGCTAGAAGAAAAAGAACTACGATGAAGAAAATGGAAGAGATGGAGGTAGCCCAAATCATATTCATTCATTGAAGCTAAACCATAAAAATCTGTGAGAGCTCGGAAAATTGAAATGGTTATCCATGCATGTAAGAGAAAAAAGAAGATTGGTGAAGCTTGGAAGTTGATTTTGGTATTTAATGGAAGATGGTTTGAAGAGGGGTGGTGCCGGGAAGCGGCAAAATTTAATAGGTCAGCTGAAAATTTTATTCTTGTGCTTTAGCTTTGAATATTATGACTAGAGACGGCTTCGAGGTATTGTTCTTTTCAATGGACTGAATAATAATAATAAGTGGGTGTTTGATTTTCCATATTTTTGACCCTTGGTGGTTTAGTTGATATTCTGTGTAATTGTTAAATCAATTTTTTTAATCTTTTTTTCCTTCAATTTTTTTTGATCTTTTTTAGGATGTCTTTTGTGATATGTTATTAACAAATGATGCATAATGATGGTGTTCATGTGAATTGATAAAGTCGAACTTTATATAGAAATGACAGATTATTGGTAAGCTGTCTTAATCTACCCCATGTTTGAACGGCAAGAACAACAACAAGAGTTATCTTTTATCGTGCTATCTACAAGGTTTACTTACTTTTCTTGACAAGCCACGATCTTTTAGATTTGTTTATAATTTTCATTAAATTATCTAAATGTATGCATTTGATGAAATATATTTGTATATAAATTTGTATATATTTTGATTGCATGAAAATTTGTTTGTTCCAGAATAGCCCAATATTGTTGGTTAGTGATGATTGGTAATTATAAACTTATATTGCAGACAAGGTATTCCCTTAAATAACGCCAACCATAAAGATACTTTAATCCAACACGGTTCCCACAGAAAGAAAATAAAAAAATAAAAAAAAATCATAAGAGGGAGTCAAGGGGAACGCGAGGGGGAAAGAAAAAACAAAAAAGGAGTTAGAAGTTCTTCTTTTTGGCAAAAGGAAACAGCTTTATTAATTCAAATGGTATGTTGGTTAATGGTGTCCTTCTTTGAAGTTTGTTAGTTTGAAATGGTAAACATAATTTCAAACTGTCTATAATTCCAGTTGTTTATTATTGTATATGGAAATTGGCAACCTGCACCAAGACTTTATTATCAAATAGCATTTTGACAAATGACAAATGATGTTATGAACCTTTGAAAGCTACAAAGTTGTTATGGCACTTTCAGTACTATATAGTATATTATGTTTTAGTTATGTGATCATCTGCATCGATGTTACGTCTTTAAGACTCCCAGCTGTTCTTTGATAAACAATAAGATATTATAAGCAAAATGTCCTCTTCCCAAATCTCAAATATCATCGTCTTTTAATGTTGCTGAAATCATTCTCACGTACTTATTTTTCTTATAGTATTTGTTTAATATTGGCCTCTTCCCTTTAAAAGTGGTTAGTAATGATGGAAACACGATGCAAGTATCAGCCAAGCCACAAACAGGAGAAACTAGGGAAGGCATGCTCTACTAGTGGTCCTGTCTCCATGAAAGAATGAGATTGATGGGAAGAGCTTGCAACTTTTAAGAGTTTATGTTAATCATCATGTTATGCGGGTGGACCAGCAAGGCCATAAAAAAACAAGGATGATTATTGACCTGCAGAGCTTAAAAGTATCAACATGCTGAACCCACTCCACTGCCAGTTATTTCCCAGAGATCTCAATCATTGTTGGCTACTTGCTAACAGCAACGCCTTCAATCTTAAGCTTACTCTGTTGAAGGTGTTATGTAGGTTAGTGTTAGATTCAACTACAGTAATCATGGATTTAATCATAATATTTAATCATATAATAGTGCAATAGAATGATCTTGTATGTTAAACGGATTCTAATTTCGTAGCATATTTCTCTTTTTTCCATCAGCTAAATGGAACAAGATGAATGTGATTCACTCTTTCCTTAAACTCATTTAGAGGAAATTTACTCTTACAATAATAGTATTTTATAACTTCAAAAAAGATCTCAGATCACTCATCAAATGATGAAATAAAATAAGTAAAAGAAGGTAAATAATAATAAATTATTGATAAAATATTATGAAAGTTATGTGAGTAATGTAATTGTGTAGGAGTAATATTTCTTGCCCATTTAAATGGGTAGGCATGATTGAAATACTTTTTTCCTTTTTCTTTATATTTAACTAGTTCGTTTCACCGGGTCATTCAATGTGGATATATATGACAATTGAAAGACACATTTTACGCCCTTTTTAGTGATCATATCATAATCTACATAAGAGAGTGGAGAGGCACAATACCAAAACGTATCTTTTGCATTACTGAAATAGTAATCAGTGATACAAGTTTGCATTAGTGAAAGTAACGAGTGCTACAAGAAGATTTGATTCTCAAAAAGATCGAACAAAATGCAATAGCCGACCACAGCACTTTTATCAATAAATATGATATGCTTCAAACGTGTTGAAAAATTACTAGAACTAAGGAGGTCAGTGCTGTTACAATTTAGAGCAAGTTAATTGAAAGTAACTGAATGCTCTAAAGGTGGCTAGAATCTTTAAGGATCCTGAGCATCTGATTGGAGGTTAATAATTTGGGATACCACAAGCTTAGAGATTTCATTGATGGCAGCTTGAAACGGATAATCCCCTGACTCTCTTTGGCCTGTCCATCTTGGTGATTGTGGCGTTAATCCGCTGTATTCACTTGCAGCAACCTTCGTTTTCCGTGAAGTGGTAAGGACCTTCTCCAAATCTGATTGTGACAATGGCCTTGGTGCCTAAAACATTAAAGATTCACAAAGCCGCTCAGCAATATTCAAAATCACAGCACTTCTACTCTGAGACAGGCATGAAAATGACTATTCTTTCTTTTTCAGGATAACAAAGTTACCTTTGTTTCATCAATTGGTTACTAACAATAAACAAAAGCAAAGGAAATGAGTTATTTAAGATTTATCTATACTTGAATACCATATCATCTGAAGAATTCTTCAAATCCAACATTTTGATAAACCCTTAGAAAGACTAATATCACAAGCAGAAGCAATAGTATAATCTAAGATCAATTGATCATATGCAATTAAATAATCGCTTTCACTGACCAAAGATGCAGTTCAAGCAAGCAAATATATGCTGGACTCAAAACAATTATGAAATAGGTATACTCAAAATGGAACTGTACCTAGTCTAGTTAACAGAACAAGACCCTGGTACGAATATGCATTCCAGTCAGTGCTAGCCTTGGATAGAATAATTATCAACTTGGGAAAATGGAAAGCCTGAAGGGAGATAAAAAAGTAAAAGAGAGTGATAAGATTACTCACAGGAAACTGTTTCCCTTTCTTCTCTTCATCCAGTAGTTCCCTGATAGGAAAATAGGCTGCCTTCTTGCAGAGTTCAAATAGATCTGAACCAGTATAACCCTGGCACAAGCCAGCTATATGATCAAAGTCAATGTTGTCTTGAACACTCTCGCCCTTCAAAATAACCTTCAATATCTCAACCCTCTCTTTTCGATCTGGAATTCCAATTTCGAAGGCTTGAGGAAGACGCCGAAGTATTGCTTCATCAAGTTCTGAAGGACGATTAGTTGCTGCAAGGACCATAACTCGAGCATTTTCTAACAAAAAAATTAAAATTAAAATTAAAGAACCTATTGAGGCATTCATAACTTGAGAACACTAAGTACATCTGCATCAAAATTAATATTATCCTATCTGCAACATATTTTGAATATTTAGTCCTCAAGAAAATTAGATAACATCTTTAAAGGACTCACGGTCTGTGGTAAATCCATCCCATAAAGCCATGAACTCAGTTTTCATGTTTAATAATGCCTCATGATCTGATGCACGACGCTGACCCAAAAAACTGTCAACTTCATCAATGAATATAATGGCAGGCTGGAGCTTATAAGCCAGGCTAAATACAGCAGCCACTGCAAAAGAACAACAGAAAGTTAAAAATCAACCACACTAAAGAACCACACTTCAAATGAAGAAAATAAGTATAATGAAGCACATAAAAAATATATTTATTAATGTATAATTTAATTATGAAGTCAAGGTTTGATGAATGAAATTTTGTTACATATACCAAGACGCCCCTGTGACAAACTTCTCAGATGAAAATTTTGTCCTATACCTCCATGTGGCTGGACACATACAGTTGATAATCCACGATCACAGAAGAACATATAAAACGTGGCTTATCACTGCCTCTCCACAAGAATAAAGGTGGAAGAGGATGTTTGGGCAGTTTGGCTAACAACCAGCAACACCATATAGGGAACTCACTTCACTCATTTTAAAATTGGAACCGTCTGAAAGATCTTAATCTTAATATCTAAAACACCAGTTCATACTTTAACTTCATTCCGAAGCTGGTATATTCTAAACTGACTTGTAAGCTTCAAAAAGGTTTGCAACTTCGTTAAGCAGCCTTAAATGGTAGGTGGGAGGGAGATCCCCTCTAATTCAAAACGATTTTTTTTTTTGGATAAAAAATTCAAAATGATTTTTGACCACCAGCTATGCTTTTTTTTTGGTTCACAATACCAGGTTGTATGAGTCCAGTAGCAGCAGATTGGTATCAACTACCAATCATTAAAAGAAGAAAGCATTGTCCATTCACCATGTTGAGACATCAGTGCATGGGAACATCCGGAGTTCAAAACTATGTGGACGTCAAACAGACTGAAATGAAGATATTTTAAAAAGCACCGACGCTGCACATGATGCAAGAGAGAAAGAAGAAAAAAAGCCATGTACTGGACACAGAACGTGGTGCATGAGAGAAAAGAAAACTAGTCAAGCTAAGTAGTGGGAAGAGATCATGACCCATTTGTAGAATATGCCCATGTAACGTGGAGAGAAATTAGCTGAGTGAATAAGTTAGTAACCACTCTGTTAGTTGAATTCTATAAATAGAGGTTATGAAACACAGAGAAAAGTTGAAAAGGAGAGAGAGAAAGAAAGGGATTAGATATCCCCTGATTTGTGTACTTGCCTACTGGCTCACCCATACTGATTTTCTATAAAACAGGGGGCCGAGGAAGGAGTGAGGGTAGAGAGAAAACTGAGAAAGAAACTATATTGTATTAGCTACTGTATTGTCAGTTTGTTTAATGCAATAATAGAATCCCTTTTCTCTATTGCTCTTCGTTATTTTCTTACTGTGTTTCTAATTTATCCAAGTAACTCTAGTTGGAGAGTTAGTTCTTATTTCTTTCAAATCAAGTTGGTATCAGAGCTAGGTTCGATCTTGTATGGTGCTAACTAAAACTTGCTATCAATTAACAGGGGAACCTCCGTTGGTATTGCAAGTGCACTGAAAACCAGTAACAAGGGTCACAGACTCCATGGACAAAGAAACCATAGCTGAGCAACCAGACCTCAGAACTAAAGTAGACCGATTAACAGAACAAATGGGCACGATTCTTTCATGGATTAAAGCCCAAACAAATACAACGACACAAGGAGGAAGAGTTGATAGTAGAGAAATCGTTCCACCACAGGCTCCTGTGACTAAGGAGACAGATTGAGTTGGAGAAGCTTCAGATATGAAGAAAGGTAACAAAAATGACGAAGAAGATGATGCTAGCATCATATCATTCACCAAGGAGAGGTTTTGTCCATTCAAGGTTGAAGCCCGGGTTGAAATTCCTATGTTCAATGGTACAGTAGATGCAGAGAAGTTAGATCAATTGGAGACATATTTCACACTCTACGGGTTTAGTAGTATTGAGAACGTGGCATTTGCCCGTCTTAATCTCACTAGCCATGCATTAATATGCTGGAATGCATACCTGAAAACTCATGCTGACCAAGGGGTGACTTGGACCGTTCACACAATTACTTAGACAAGAATTTCACCCCAGGGGTTATGTACAAGACCTGTGGACCAAGTGGCACAACCTAGGACAACAACATGAACAAACGGTCCATGAATATGCAACCAAATTCAGGAGACTAGGAGTGGCACTAGGAATACATCTTGACAGCAAGGGAGTACTCACCAAATTTGTGGCTGGTTTACACTGACAAATACAGGGGGAGATGCGCCTGTACCAAACTACAAACATCTCTCAAGCTAGCAACATAGCTATGGCTATAGAACAGGAAAACAAAGCTGAAATCCCCATCTATGATGGCACTGATGCAGAGAAGATGGAATTCTTTGAACCATCCGTGTTTGATGATGATCCACAGGAAGCATTACCTACAGGAGATGCCCAAAATCAATTTACTCACCCATATCTCCAAGAACCAGTAGGAGCTGGCTCTTCCTAAAAGGGAGAGTCATGATCTGAAGATATTTTAAAAAAGCACTAATGCTGCACATGATGCAAGAGAGAAAGAAGAAAAAAAGCCATGCACTGGACACAGAACGTGGTGCATGAGAGAAAAGAAAACTAGTCAAGCAAAGACTAGGTCTAAGTAGTGGGAAGAGATCATGACCCATTTGTAGAATATGCCCACGTAATGTGGAGAGAAATTAGCTGAGCGGGTAAGTTAGTAACCACTCTGTTAGTTGAATTCTATAAATAGAGTTTATGAAACACAGAGAAAAGTTGAAAAGGAGAGAGAGAAAGAAAGGGATTAGATATCCCCTGATTTGTGTACTTGCCTACTGGCTCACCCATACTGATTTTCTATAAAACAGGGGGCCGAGGAAGGAGTGAGGGTAGAGAGAAAACTGAGAAAGAAACTATATTGTATTAGCTACTGTATTGTCAGTTTGTTTAATGCAATAATAGAATCCCTTTTCTCTATTGCTTTTCGTTATTTTCTTACTGTGTTTCTAATTCATCCAAGTAACTCTAATTGGAGAGTTAGTTCTTATTTATTTCAGATCACAGACCAATTGAAGTTTATTTTGGTAATTTGGTTACTAGGGAAGGGAAGGAAGCTGACAGACAAGTTCTATCATGCAGTCATTTGTCTGGCCAACTCACTCTTTCACAAGACACAGTACAATTTGAAGATATTGCCTAGAAAGCTTTCCTGCATAACAGTTTGTCCTAACTTTCCAACGTTAACCATATTTTTTTTTACCCCAAGACATTAATACCTATAGAACATGGATACCATTTAGTGCGAATATAATATAATAAAAAATTCCCATTATGGCAAGACTATATTAGTCAAACAATTAATATAAATAAATAAAGATAAGGCATCATGAATCAGTATTATTAACTATTATATTTAAAACAAATCATTGATGATGGTTATGACACGTATATATGATTTTGAAGAAAACATATAACAATTAGCATTGTACATTCATCTGTATAGACAGAGAGAGAAGAGTCTGGAACAGAAATGGTAGTCTGTATATCGATGTTAAATCTTTACAGAAAAGGATTCTATATATATATATATATATACACACACACACCAGGAAGCTATTCCAAGAAAGGAAATAACATCATTCAAACTATACATAAAAAGAATTTAAAACATAGCCAGATATCAGCCCTCATATCCTGTAAGGTAACAGCCTAATAAATATAAGAAATTTCCTAAATGATCTCCTACAATAAATCCCCTTATTGGCTAGGATTTTAATCAGCCAAATATTCTCTCCCTTAATTCCACCGAATTTCTCCTTAATAAATGCATGATTTCAATACTCCCCCTCAAGTTGGCTATAGATTTTAATCAAGTCCAGCTTATAGATGAAGTCATTAAAGGCTTGTAGAGGGAGTCCCTTTGTAAAAATATCAGCTGTTGGTTTCTTAGTAGGAATGTAAGTCATGCAAATAGTTCCTTCTTCCACTTTCTCCTTGATGAAGTGTCTATCCAATTCTATATGTTTGTTGCAATCATGCTGGACAGGATAAGTGATATGTTGATGGCTGCTTTGTTGTCACAGTAGAACTTGATAGGTAGTTTCATTGTGACATGTAGTTCCTCCAAGAGTTTCTTTAACCACAGTCCTTCACACATCCCTTGAGCTACTGCCCTAGACTCTGCGTCAGCACTACTCCTTGCCACATTTTGTTTTTTGCTTCTCCAAGTGACTAAATTTCCCCACACATAAGTGCAGTAACCTGTGGGGGATTTTCTATCTTCGGCTTAGTGAAGATTTCCACTTCCCTCTTCTCACTTTTCTTGAAAAATAAGCTCACCCGGGGAACCTTTGAGGTACATAAGGATCTTGTAAACTGATTCTAGTTGAGCTTCCTAAGGAGAATGCATATGCTGACTTACTGAACTCACAACAAATGCAATATTTGGTCTGGTATGAGAGAGATAAATTAGTTTACCAACTAATTTTTGATATTGTTCTTTCTCAACTGAGCTTCCATCATCTTCATATTTCTTTTTAACTTCGATAGGTGTATTACTTGGTTTACACCCCAGCATGCCTGTTTCAGCAAGCAGATCAAGAATATACTTCCTTTGGGATACACTAATGTCCCTTTTTGACCTGACCTTACAACTTCCATTCTTAAGAAGTATCTCATCTGGCCTAGGTCTTTTACTTCTAATTCAGTGGCAAGAGTGTGTTTTAAACTCTCCATTTCTGCTGTATTATCCCCCAGTAAGGATTATATCATCTACATAGACAATTAAACTCGTTTTCTTCCCATTTTCTGCTTCTTTGAAGAAAATGGTGTGATTTGCCTGCCCTTGATTGTATCCTTGACCTTTTATTACCTTGGTAAACCTATCAAACCAGGCGCTAGGTGACTATTTGAGGCCATAAAGGGATTTTTCAGTTTACACACACTGTTTTCTTCCCCATTTTTACAAAATCCTGGTGGAACTGTCATAAATACTTCTTCCAGTTTCAATTTAAAAACACATTCTTGATGTCAAATTGATGGAGAAGCCAGTCTAAGTTTGCTACTAAGGAGAGAAGAACCCATATGGTATTTAACTTTGCTACAAGAACAAAAGTTTCCATATAATCTATCCTATAAGTTTGAGTGAATCCTTTTGCTACAAGGCGAGCTTTGTAGTGTTCTATTATGCCATCTGCCTTATATTTCATAGTGAACACCCATTTGCAACCCACCTGTTTTTTTGAACATTGAAACCTAATTCTTTTCTAAGGCCCACCGGTTTCTAAGGCCACTATCTCCAAGTCCCATTCTTTTCTAAGGCCCACATTTCTTTCATGACAGCATTTTTCCATGGTAATTTTTACCATTTAATTTATTCACCATGAGTGTGAGAGATGAATTGCCAGCACCCATAGTGGAGTGAGTTTCGTTGTTACTGGCTAGTGCAGGGGTCATCAACCCACTGCTATTTGAATTGTCCTCTGTCATGGAGGGGCCAAGGTTAGAAAGAACCAGGCTCTGATACAATATAAACAGAGAGAGGAATCTGAAACAAAAATGGTATTCTGTATATTGATGTTAAATCTTCACAGAAAAGGATTCTACATATATACACCAGGGAGCTATTCCTAGGAAGGAAAAAAACATCATTCAAACTATACATAAAAGGAATTTAAAACATAGCCAGATATCAGCCCTAATATCCCATAAGGTAACAGCCAAATAAATATCAGAAATTTCCTAAATGATCTCCTACAATAAATCCCCTAGGATTTTAATCCACCAAATATTCTCTCCATTAATTACACCGAACATTCTCCTTAATAAATGTAGGATTTCAATAATTTGATTTTCAGAAAACTCAGTGATAAATGGGGCATCGAGACTTAAGATTACATCAAAGTATCATTTTACAAGGCCGTTAGCCAGTTACAACAACACATCCATAACAGTAAAATACACTGTTGAATTTGACAAGGAAATTTGTCATATAAACCCAAATATACCAAAATTCCAAATATTCTAAATACTTCAGCAAATCCTGATATATCAAAGACTTGCATGTATCAATACTATTCAGTAGGTTTATAGCTACTTCCTGAAGTAAGGTAATTCCTTGATTTTTTTTTTCTAGAGAACGAGTACATAACCCACAAAGGTTGTCTTTGAGAACCACAGGAAAGATGATTCTGCCATTTCAAAAATTAACAACAGTTGAGAACCCAGAGGAGAAAATGTGGAGGCAAGCAACTGAAGATATCCATGACTGATGCAAGAGGCATTAGAGGGACCCTGGGTTGAGTCTGGAAAGCCTTGTAGAAGTCCCACATCGGCCAAGGGGACCTTCGATGTTGGGGATATAAGAGCCGCAGCAATCCTCACCCTACGAGCTAGCTTTTGGGGGGAGTTAGGCTGCTTGATAGAGTACCCAATTAAGTCCAATAGAAAAATTTCAGGAATGAACATCGTGAAGAAGGGTAGTAAGCCCGAGTACAGATACCCATTAGCAATGCTTGGGTATGTAGAAGAGCATGAGACAACTATTTTGGAGTTGACATACAGCCATGGTATCACTGAGTACACTAAAGAGAATGCCTCTGCACAGGTCACTATTGATACTGATGATGTATACAAGAATAATGAGCTTCCTTCTTCCTATGTTGGCTGTGATCCCACTATGAATATACTTGGTTAGACATACTCAGTTTGCACATATTTTATTGAGGATATTCTAGAAAGGACTGAGAATCGGTTGCATCCTTACAATCAATTTGAGGACTTTGATCAAGATGAGACATGGAAAATGCAGGAACCAGCTCAAATTGTCAGGAAAAGGAAGATCCAGATTGCTTTCACTTTTGAGGATCCACTAGTAGCTGCGGGTTTTAAAGAGTATAGTTTATGCAATCAGGAGTCATTCTATTTGATTGGGGTCCTGGTTCAATTGGTTTCAACTTTATTCAACATGAGCCTTGTTGCATTAGTGAAGGATAAAGGCCAGATGCTGCTTGGGGTGTATACAATGCTTTTACCTCCAGTCACCAGCATCATTTTCAAGAAGGGGCGTTTGATGCAGGAGCATCTCACACTGCCTGTCTTCTGTTTACTTTAGCTTTTATTTCATTAAAGCTCTCATCTCAGTGTGTTTGCCTTAAGCTTATTCATGTTAAGTGTACATGTGACCTGCACATGTTCTTAGTAGCTTAGGACCAGGAACTCTTCCTATGTTTGTATTTTCTCTTTGTTTTAGTCTTTCACGTGGTTAGCACGTTTGGGTCTCCCTCCCCGGTATAAGTTCTGTAGTGTTCCCACTGTATGAGGAGTTTTTTAGCATATGTTTTATGAAATATCAGAGTTCTCTCTGTGTGTTCTCTTTATCTCTATCTTCATCCATTTCCGAGCTTATTTACAGTCTTAGCTTCCCTTTCCCTTCCCATACTGCATCAATGACTTTTTTATTTTTTTAAATAATAATTTCTTACTCATAAAATACTGTTTAAATGAACTTATAAGTTTTCAAACCATTAATTAAAATAATGAGTTTATAACTGGAAAATGGAAATTAGCTGCCAATATCCCCCTTTTTCCAATTTATATATATTAGTGCTAATCAAATGAACCGTAATTCCCTGCCCCTGCCCCTGCCCCTGCCCATGTTTCAGCATAATCCTTGTCACATGTAGTCAGCAAAGTGTTTTCCACCCAAATTTGTCCTTGATAATTTGACACTTGACAGACATGCCTTGCAGATCTTTAACCTGAGTATTATATTCAAGGGAGTTGCTATGTTATAGCACCTTTCTATGCAGCTCCCCTACAGCACGCTACTGTTTTTACCTCCCACCACCTTTTTTTATTTGTTTTTTCTTTATTTTTTTTGTATTATTTGTCTATTTGTCTATTTCTTGTATTTTTTGAAATGTTTTTGGATTTTTTTGGAATTTTCTACTTTTCCTTTGAAAAGTAGAAAAATAAATTCCAAAAATACTGTTCAAAGGAAGAGAAGAAAATTCTAAAAACATTTCAAAAAATTTCCAAAAAAATACAAGAAATATAAAATAGACAAATAATACAAAATAAAAAAAATTAAAGAAAAAACAAAAAAGAAAAGGGTATTGGGAGGTAAAAACAGTAGGATGCTGTAGGGGAGCTACATAGAAGTGTGTTGTAGCATAGCAAGACCCTATATTCAAGGTATTCTGAAATGTTCACATTTATTAGTTGGGGTCACAAAGCTCTTCATTATCCTCAAAGGATAGAATACCTAAAAGAAAGCATTTGACAAATACCCTATATCCTATTATATATCCTTTTTGACGAAAGAGACTATGTTGGAACTGTTTTATACAAATCTGATCACAGTGGGAACTATTAAACTTCCAATATGCAATGAATCACATCTCTTTAATTATATCACTTCTTAGCAGTGGGGCCAAAAGAGCTCACATCACATTCAACACATAGGCAGCCAAAAGAGGAAAAAAAAAAGATTAGGAATAGTTTCAAGAGTATACATGTCAAACTTAAATCCAGATGCAAAATATTCATCTGTGATCATCTGAAAGAAAATAAAAATAAAAGTAAATTACATTCACCTCTCATAATGCTTTTAAAACATGTGATCATACCCTCTCTAGTTTCAGTTTATACTAAACCTCTACTGAAATATATAAAACATACATTCACACCTCCTCTAGTCTCAAAATACTTATAATAATCTCCCTTATTATAAAGTTTTCATAAGCATCACTTGGCCTTTTAGTGATTTGTAGTGCACTGAATTAGGCTATTGAAAATTTCAAGGAGAAACATGCATTTAATGTCAAAAGTACATAAGCTTTGATAACAATATTAAAATTAAAAAGAGGTTCCTGTAGAAACTAGAGGGATGTGAGCATAGGTTTTAAAAACATAGGTGAGGTGAATGTAATTTACTCAAAAGCTAACGCGCACTTACCAAGTTTTTGGGCATCACCAAACCACTTGCTCATCAGGTTTGATATTCTCACATTAATAAAGACTGCTTCAGACTCCTTTGCAATAGCTTTGGCAAGCATAGTTTTCCCTGTCCCAGGTGGTCCGTACAACAGGACCCCTTTTTGTGGCCCAAGAAGCTTGCCATGAGAAAACAGGTCTGGTCTTTTTAGAGGCAATATAACAAGCTCATATAAAGCTTCCTTGATTGTTTCCAGTCCCCCAATGGAGTCAAACTCCACGTCGATATGATCAGGATTTATAACATCACAGGCTATGACATCCTGTAGATGATAAAGGGCACAGAATTTTAAAAAAAAAAGTCTTTACAGAAAATCTAAGAAATGTTCTTCGAGCAGAAAAGTCACACTACCCATACAAATAAACCTAATTCTAACAAGCCCAGACAATCCAAACAAATAGCAATCAAGGGCTCTCCAAAATTGAGGATTCTAGCATAACCCACGTGTGAACAGCAAGATTTCAACACAAGAAGCCAGACAAGAAACAGTACCTCATAAGGGTTTGTCTGAATGAGAGGACGACCCAAACGCTTGGCTATCTCTTTCTTGTGCTCAAGAGCCTTCTTCGATGCCTCACGGTTCGGGTCGAGATGCCGGAGCCCCGCAAACAATACCAAGCAACTGATAGCCGCGCTTGCTGCGTACAAAATCAGCTCTTGCAAGAACTTGGTCTCCGACGAACCCGCCATAAACAATTTTCCAACAATATAGGAAATATGTTTAAGAAGAATTCAGAATTAAAATTCGTCTCTTTTTTTCTTTTTTTTTACTTCCGCAACTACGGGAACGAATCGCTTCTGTGAACGATTAAATGAAAGCTGAAGTGAATGCTTGAGGAGGATGACGAAAGAGAGTATCTAGCCGACTCTCGTTGCAAGATCGTCTGACGTCATTAGAACTATATAAGGGAAAGAGAGAGGCTCTGGATGTAAAGAGAAGCAAACAAGGCCCAACTACGAAATCTTGTTGGGTTAGAATGTAAACAAGCCCCAAACAAGTACTCATTCTGATCACCAATGGACTTCCCACAAAGTTGGCCCAAAAAAACTGTTTTGGACCTTGCACGAAGAAGTTTCACTACCTTGACGAGAAATATTTTTACATGGTCCAGGTTTAAAAAAATATACTTGATTTTTTTAAGAATTTCTCCCATAATTAATTAAGTTGACAATTTTTTAGTATTCATTTTATATTATTTTATTAGTATTAGTATTAAATGTAAGGTAAATTTAGATATATTCACTTCATAATTGATAAAACTGTCAATTAGACATTAACACATATGAATACTATAAAAAACATTCTATTTACCATTATTCACCTTTTGAAGTCTTTTAATATTTAACCAACTTTTTTTCTAACTTTTTTTAATTTAGGATAGTTCCTATCACGTATTTATTTGTCATTACAATATTTCTCTCTATTAATTATATTATATTGCATACTCAATTATCATAATTTAATCAAATTATATCCTATCGTTTAATTTAATATTAAACTTAACAAATTTATTTAACATGTACTATTCATGTAATAAAAAAATTTGATAAAAATAAAATAAAATAAACGTATTATGCAATTATATAAATATTTTAAAAACAAATAAAAATAAAATATTCACTCAACTTTCACCATTATCCATATTTATTTTTCATAATACCCTTAACCAATAACCCACCCCAAATCTCCTCTTTTTTCCTTCTGCATCATGTATAGGGGCGGGTCTTTGGTTGAGCATATTATGGGTAAAGGCAAAAGTTGAATAAAGATTTTATCTTTATTAACTTTTAGGATATTAAGTTTTTTTTTGGTGAAATTTTTTTATCATATAACTAGTAGTTAATTACATTTATTGAGTTTAACATTAAATTAAATGGTATAGTGTAATTAAATTAAATTATAATGTAATAAATTAAGAAATTAAGAAAAATATTTGACAAATAAAAAGGTGGATTGAAAAGTATAAGTTTAAAATTTTCCTTGAATTTATTTAGCTCAACAAAATGTTTATTATACTAATAGTATAACAAAAAGAAAAACAAAATCTTTGCACTGCCCATAAAGTATTCCTTGAATTTTTTATTTCAATTGAGGATATTTAATTATTTTTTTAATTTATATATTATTACTAAAAATAGAAGGAATGATCATTTTATGAGTTTTAGTTTATTTTAAATTATTTATCGTTTTACATTATCAATAAAATATTTAATTATTATTTTTTAACTTGACACTTATGTATTATTATTTTGACTTTATTTTTCTAAAATCTCTCAAATAATTTATTTATAGAATTATTTTTTTCTCTTATCACTTTTTTTTCTAACATATTAAAATTAATGAAGAAACAAAAGTTTAAATTAATTTTAATAAAAATAATTTAATTTAATATAATTATTTTTTATAATTAAAAATATTTTTTAATTTTTTAATCATTATATCATTATCTTAAATAAAATATATTATAAAGAATCACTTTAAAAAAAATTCTTTTTTTTTAGGTGGTAGCGTTGAATTTGTGCAACTGCACGTCATCAATTTTTTTAATAAAATTAAAGAAGTGATGATTCGGGGCACTTTCCTACGCTTGAGTGCATTTTAATGGTGGAACAATTTTGTTTAGAAAGAGTGGGTTGTTATTTGTGAATGAATCTGACAATCTGTTATTGCCTATTGGTAAACCAACATTTTCAAAAGCCTAGTGCTCTTTTCTTCCAACAAATGGAATTTACTTTTTTGCTGATGAGATGTTTGTGCTCAAATATTCTAACTCTTAAAATCAGAATCCATTCATTTAAAGCCGAAGGACTCGAGGGAAAAGGAGGGGATTCCATTGAAGAGAATACCAAGTAATGGTTTTTGCTCTGTTCAAATATTCTAAGAAGTTGAATGATAATCTCTTGCAACAGAAATAGAATCATCTTCAGCAAATCCCATAAAATACAGATAAAACAATACAATCATCTTCTGCAATAATCATATTTGTTTTCTTACAAAGACAGGGAAACGTAATATCAGAATGAGAATAACAAAATTAGTACAAAAAGTTTCATGAACTAGGATGCGAAACTATTGTTAAAATTGTTCAAGAATTACTTTAACTTCTAAGGTGACTGATGGGATTAGTTTGATCTCACCAGGAACGAAACACAGCCAGAAACAAGGAAACAGAAAATCAAAACAGCTAAGAATGCGAAGCAGAGGAATATTGGGTGATTAGTAATTAGCAAAATCTATCAACCTGGCTTGGCCTTTCACCTATTAAAAGAAAAGAAAAATAAACAAAATGCTCATATACAAAAAAAGCTACTCTTCTCAGTATGGTGTGCGGTTTCAGGTGCCAAGTATCATAACATAACCACTTAACCAGAAAATGCTTGTGCCTGCACACGTCAATCTTTCGAATGAAATCGAACTCCACGACAACCTTTTCCTGTGTTGGCCCACCACATGCTCTGTCCAACCTCCCATTTCCTCATCTCGCATTGCATCCTCTTCGTTATCTATGTGCTATGTGATTTATGCTTTGTTGGTTGGTTGACCTTTCAAGTGTCCCTCCATTTACTCTTCTGATTATTTCATACGCCATGTTTAGGCCACATCCCTAGCCAAGTGAGCATACTTAGAAGGGAAGAATGCCCTTATTTTCCAACCGCTTTTTAAGTTCCAACCGCACCCACCTCTGCCTTTCTCTCTCTCTGAGTCAACGAGAAGGATTTTGATTATGAATCGTTAATTCATAGCCGAACATGTGTTCTAATTCTGGAGCTTTACTCGGAAGTGGTTTTAGTGTAGTACAAAAACATGGTTCTATTCTATGTAGTACCACTACCTAGTTTGTAGTACATTCAGGGAGGGCCTTAAGCTTTGGTTGTATTTGGTAAGCATTTTGGTGCAATAGTAGATGTATAAATATTGCATTTTGCTTCGGATCTTGCCAGTGCCGTCTTGCTTTGAGTTGATTTCCTATTAGAATTTGTGGGTTTGTGGAAAATCTCACTCCCTCTGTTTTCTTATTACACGCCTCGTGTGATCGAATTTCAAGGCCCGATTTGAGTTTGTACGTTTCGTGCCTTTCCTTGGGTGGTTATGTCATTCGAATCTGCAGGCAAACCAAAACCTGCCTGGTTGTTTGCAGGTTTTTCATGGCATTTGGAAGTTTTAGATGATTAAATTGAAAAAGGGGAGAATTGTTGCTAGGACAGAGAAGAAGACATTGATAAAATACCCAAAGCAGCAGAGTTTTAACCATCACTCAATACTTTTTTCCTTAGCATTCGTTTAAATCTCCCCATTTTCTTTTCTCTGACCCTAGATTCACTAGAAGCAGACGATTTGATGAGTGCAATGGAGACTGAGAAACACGAAGAACTCAAAGAGATTGAGAATTTTGATAGAGAGGATGGTCCAGAGATTCGAGTTGAGCCAGAGGACTTGAGTAGAATAGCACCATGGACAAAACAGATCACAATTCGAGGTCTGATAGCTAGCTCCGTGATTGGAGTCATATATAGTGTGATTGTAACGAAGTTGAACCTCACAACTGGACTAGTCCCCAATTTCAATGTCTCAGCCGCTCTCTTTGGCTTTGTGTTCATCCGAAGTTGGACTAAGCTGCTTGAGAAGGCCAAAATAGTTTCAACACCTTTCACTCGACAGGAGAATACCATAATCCAGACTTGTGCAGTTGCATGCTATAGCATCGCGGTAGGAGGTAGGGCCTAGGGGGTTTTCTTAAATTTCTCTGCTCTTGAATGGCTAGATTGAATTCTACCTATATATTTAGTGTTTATATCTGTAATATTAAGTTTTACTTGTGAAATTGCAGGTGGTTTTGGTTCTTATCTACTGGGTTTGAATAGGAGAACGTATGAGCAAGCAGGGGTAGATACAGATGGTAATACACCTGGGAGCACCAAGGAGCCCGGAATCGGCTGGATGATAGGTTTTTTCTTTGTGACAAGCTTTGTGGGGCTCTTGGCATTGGTTCCCCTGAGAAAGGTATCTCTTTTGAGTAAAAGTATTGCTTCTGTTCTCAGTCATATCATTAATTGAATACAGTTAATTATTCAAAGGTTCATGTTCTTCAAGAATGTGTTAGTTCCCTTTTTATTATGGTTTGTAGTTTACTGCAGAAGTTCAAATAATTTCAATTTGTGATGCAATTTCTGTTGTTCAACAGATCATGATAATAGACTACAAATTAACTTATCCAAGTGGAACTGCCACTGCTGTTCTTATCAACGGTTTCCATACTCCCAAGGGAGATAAGATGGCCAAGTATGAATCTTTCTTGATTTATCCTTCCAAGTTAACCAAGATGAATCTGTTTATGAATTAAAACTAGTTCAAATTCCTTTGCAGGAAGCAGATTCGTGGTTTCATGAAATTCTTTTCATTCAGTTTCCTTTGGGCTTTCTTCCAATGGTTCTATGAGGGGGGAGATGAATGCGGATTCGCTCAGTTTCCAACTTTTGGATTGAAAGCCTGGAAAAACTCGTGTGTGCTGTGATCTTTCATCTGCTATTTTTAGTCTTAACTTCGAGCCGATCATCCAGTGTAAATTAGTCATTGATTAAAATTTTTGAATTTTGCAGATTTTACTTCGATTTCAGTATGACTTATGTTGGAGCTGGAATGATTTGTTCCCATATTGTCAACTTGTCCTTGCTTCTTGGTGCTGTGCTTTCATGGGGCATCATGTGGCCTTTGATTAAAGGACTAAAAGGAGAATGGTTCCCAGGAAATTTATCAGAAAGCAGTATGAAGAGTCTAAATGGATACAAGGTTTCAAATGCTAGAACCAGAGCCTTAATCCATTTCAAGTTCTTTTTATCTGAATCCTTAATTTTCTGTCATTTTCTTCCCACAGGTTTTTATTTCAATCTCCTTGCTCCTTGGTGATGGGCTCTACAATTTTGTCAAAATTCTCTATTTCACTGGTGCAAATATTTATGCCAGAATGAAAAGGAGGAACCTTCAAACATGTAAGTAAATGGCCTCTGATCATATTGCTGGTTTCTGCGTGATGTAAATGTCGAGTTTAAGTTAACTGCTTAACTTCCTATTGTGGCTTATGTTACTTATTAGTGAATCCCACATTCCTATGTGAGTTCTAATGTTTCTTTGTCACTGCAGGTTCAGATAACCAGAAGCAGCCTCTTGATGATCTTAAACGAAATGAAGTGTTTGTGAGAGAAAGCATTCCTGTATGGTTGGCATGTACAGGGTACATATTCTTCGTCATCGTTACTGTCATTGTAATCCCTCTGATGTTCCCCCAGTTGAAGTGGTACTATGTAATTGTCGCCTACCTTCTTGCACCCTGTCTAGGCTTCTGCAACGCTTATGGTGCGGGCTTAACTGACATGAACATGGCCTATAACTATGGGAAGGTGGCTCTCTTTGTGCTTGCAGCCTTGGCTGGAAAAGAGGATGGCCTAGTTGCTGGGCTTGTGGGGTGTGGCCTGATTAAGTCAATGTCTTCCATCTCATCTGATCTGATGCATGATTTCAAGACTGGCCATCTCACCTTCACCTCCCCCCGTTCAATGCTTCTGAGCCAAGCTATTGGGACAGCAATAGGCTGTATTGTAGCTCCTCTTACATTCTTCCTCTTCTACAAGGCTTTTGATGTGGGAAATCCTGATGGCGAATACAAAGCCCCATATGCCATTATATATAGAAACATGGCAATTCTGGCTGTTGAGGGATTTTCTGCCCTCCCCCGCCATTGCTTACAACTTTGTTATGGGTTTTTTGCATTTGCCATACTAATTAACCTCATAAGAGATCTTAACCCTAAAACTCTAGGGAAATGGATTCCACTTCCAACGGCAATGGCTGTCCCTTTCCTAGTTGGTGGATACTTTGCCGTTGACATGTGCATGGGTAGTTTGGTAGTTTATGTCTGGCACAAGCTAAACAGCGAGAAGGCAGGTTTGATGGTTCCTGCAGTTGCTTCTGGTTTGATTTGTGGAGATGGGTTGTGGATTCTGCCTTCATCTATTCTTGCTTTGGCAAAGGTTCATCCCCCAATGTGCATGAACTTCTCGCCAACCAAGTAGAAATTCACTAGGAAATAGATGTAGTTAAATGTCAGATTCAGCTCAGAGTAGGATAGTAGGAAGGCGGCATCGGCAATTAATTCATAAAGTTGCAGCACCTAGTCATATGCCAATTTAGATTTCTATGTAAAAATCAGCTCAAATCGGGCAAGATGAAGTATGAAAATATATGCAGAAAATTTTGGGACAGGTTTTGGCATATTTGAATAGTGACCCATTTGAGCACAATTTTCATCACTCTAGGTAATGAAAATTTTGAATAGATCTGAGTAGTTTTCCCTTCTCTCAAATTTGTGTACTATAGTCATATGGCATCTTGTTCACTTAGTCAATATATTAAATAAGGTCAGGTATTTTACTATTTTTCATCAAACTTAGATACATATATTTAGTACAAATGTGAAAAATTACAGTATCATAATCATATGAGATAAATGTTAGAAATAGGATCCTGCCATTTGCAAATATTTCATACCTTTTCAAAAAGTTAGAAAATTCACATTCCTGAGTAAAAAAAAATTTATCAACTTTTAAAAATTATAAATATCTTTTAAATAATTTTAAACTATAAAAGTTGTATATTTTATCCTTTTTTTCCCTCATTTTTTCTGTAAACCTATTGATTAGGTGGTCGATTGAAAGTTTATCACTAGATGCAGTTAGAAATCATAAATTTAATTATCCGTAATATAATATATAAAAAATAATTTGTTCAAACTTAAAACATGACAGTAAGGGGGTGTTTAGTAGAAGAATTATTTTTAATTTCCTGAGAATCTTAATTTAGAAAACGAAGATTCTCATGTTTGATACACATTTTTAAAAAATTATTTTCAGGAAACTACAATATAAGGAATGATTTTTTACCAACTTTCCCACCAAAACATACCTATGGGGGGTGGTGGTATTCTTAAATTATCATGAACATGGAAAAATTTTCTAAATATAAAAAGTTCATTTTACCCCTGTCTCATGCATATATATTTTTTAGTTATTATAAATATTATACATATCAAAAAATTTAATAAGATAAATATTATTTATATTAAATTATTAGAATAATAATAAATTATATATATAAAGAAATAAATATAATAAATATTAAATAAATAAAATAAACAAAGAAGTAATTATTTAATAAAATAAATATTATTTATATTAAAATTATTATTATAATAATAAATAATATAATTATATAAATTAACTTGTATTTGATATTTATTAATTATTATATATGAAGAAGCAAATAAAAAAATTAACGGTTATTTAAGGATATTTTTATAAAAAGTCTCAACATTCTCAGAAAAGTTGTATATAAATCAGACATGAGAATAAAAGATTCCAGTTAACATTCCCATCAATGTTTAACGCCAACCAAATGCATTTTATAGCATTCCCATAAATCATGATTCCCAGAAAACATGATTTCTAAAAATAAAAAATGACATCTATACCAAACGCCCCTAACAGTAGATTGTGGTAAAGGTTTTTATAGTATTTACATTTATTAATCAATTTAAATATTTGTCTTATTTAAAAAGAATTTGTAAAAGCCTATAAAGTTTAATTCAAATAACTTTATTTTTAATATTAAATGTTAAAATGATCTTAAATTTAAAGATTTAAATTTTCATTTTTTTTATAGTTATGAATATATAAAAAAAAGTATAAAAAAGGATTATCAAGAGATCTGAATTTCATGAAATTGATTGTAATTTTATTTATACGATTAAATTATGATTTTTTAGTGCTTATTAAACATTATAATTATATTTTTAAAATTTTTATTTGATATGTATTTTAAAAAAGTTTTTTTTGACTAAAATTGACTCAAATAAAGACTTATTTGTTTGAGATTATCAGATAATATCTTTTCTCTTTTTCTTGCCGGAGGAAAGACTTTTTTTTAAAAAAATTATTTTATATTTGAATACAATAAAGAAGGGCTTTTGAAGAATAATAAATAATTTTGAATATTAAAATTTTTTTCTCTTCTTATTTTTCTCCTTATCATGAGAAGTTACAATTTTTAACTTATTCTTAAAAGTTTTCTCCATTTTCATTAACTTATCATTTTTCTATAAGTTCAAATAAATAGGTATATTTTTATAAAAAAATATTTTTAAAAAAATATATATATTCTCAAAATAAACCTCACCAAATAAGTCCTAATAAAATTAATAGTGCTATTCCGTTATCATGCGTTATATCTCACAAAACGGAATATGAATTTATATGCCTTTAATACATTTTGAACATTAATTCCTCATAAATTTCATAGCCTCGAGGGTGGGTAGTTGTGGAACCTTTGGTTACTTGAAAGTGTCTTCATTTAAATAGTTTATGCCAAAAATGTGTCATGACGTTACATTTTTTATTATAAATTTATTGTTTAATTTAATTTTAGAAAACAGTTTTTTAATAAGAAACATCTTTTCCTCATATTTTCAAGATTTTTTTTTGATAAATTTTACGGCTCATGCCTCGCTTTTTTTTAAAAAAAAAATCTTAAGTGAAAATAAATACAATACTCAATAAACTATCAAGACATTACTACACATTAATTTATGGTTAAATTTTTTGTTTTAACATTAATAGGTTTTTATTTTTATCAAAAAAAATAAAAAAAATTAATTATTTAATTTTAAAAAACAAAAAAAATTTTAAAAATATAAAAAATATATAAAAAAATGTAAAACCTCCCTACCGCCTAGCGGAATCCCTTTACCAAAACAGCTTTACAGCTTTAATAAGAATAATTAAAAGGAAACATTTAAATATTGGACGGGCGAAACTACCCTCTGGTCCAATGGCCTTATGTGAAGTCAATTCTGTAATTACCCGAAATCATAAGGGCTATTTTGGGGTCCACAAGAATCCTGCTTTATAAATACATGGTCCCCGCTTGGTCGTTTTCCATACCGTGAGTTTGACAGTGTTTGACATTGAAGAGGGAGAGAGAAGCGTAGTGGGTCTGGGAAATAGCCTGCTCTCTGGTAAGTCTATCTTGAGTTCTTGACCTCAAATTTGATTTTACGGAATTGATTTTGTTTTTGCTTTTCTGTTTTTGTAATTCTCTTTTGCATAATGGATATTTGTTCCATTTCTTGATCCTTTAGATCCTCTTTTTCTCCATATGAAATTTGTGGGTTTGACTTCAATATTTCTGGGTCATAAATATAGTTGGGATCTTGTGGTAGGTGGCTGTGCAAAAATGGCTTCAGATCCGAAACTTCACACATTCGAAGAAGTAGCGAAGCACAATCAGACCAAAGATTGTTGGCTCATTATCTCGGGGAAGGTCAAATTGTTTCAATAATTCGATGTTTTCCACGCATGATTTATTTTATGGATTGACTGATGCTGAAAGAAACGATGACTAATTTCGAAAAAGAAAAACTCAGGGTTTTCTTCGGTATAGTATACGTGCATGTTTCTTCTAGTTTACAAATTCTAGAATTACACATATATGGTTTGGTTGTATAGTTAGTTATTGTCTTGCTGGTTAATGTATCATATAGTGACGAGCCGAAAATATGTAATCGCTTACTTTCCATTGCGTCTGCTGACTATGATGTGCATTCTTTGTGGAATTTATTACTTGACACTTTGTGATTGAACTTCCTTTTTCTTTAACAGTTCAAACTCTTTATTGGAAATTTTCATTTGATTCACTTGGCGGTGCTAAATTATCTTTTGGACTCCATGTATGATTTTGTCTTTTTTTTTTCCCTGCCTCATTACCGGTGCTTTGGTCTTTTTGGGTACCATCTCTAGTTTGATTTTGCTGCCATCGATTGGTATTGATCCAAGAAGTCGCTCATCCTGCATGTGCATTACTAGTTGGGCCGCAGCTTTAACCATATATGACCCTGAAGGAGGCATTTGGTACCCTAGCATTTTGACACTAGCATGTAATATACCGGGTATCTTGGATGTCTGCATGTGGAATGCCGGCATCATGGGAATGTGGGATACTTGGGAATCCAAGATCTCCATGGTCTAAAGGTTTTTAATTGTCATATCAAACACGTGGATATTGAAATTGGGGTATTTTATACTGGGGTATCTCACAAACAAATACGAAAATACTGGCATAGTGGCATACATACCAATGCCTCGAAGACTGTTGAACAGATTCAGGAACACCTAGAGATCCCCTTCAGGTAGTATGGTATGCATTTCTATCTCTAGGGGACTTTCACATTTGAGCCTCTATTTATGCATGAAAGGTTTGGATTAACCTTTAAATTCCTCTAACGGGTCTCTGCAACTCTCATAGTAACAGCCTGATAGCATTCCTTTTTGTTGGTACATGTTTATGTTCCAAGTTTAATCCACAGGACAATAGGCAAATCTGTTTTGAAGGGTGGTCTTCCTCCTGTATGTTGCTAGATGCTTTTATTGGCAATAGTAGTTATATAACCTCCTTATTCTATTGATACTATTCTGCGTTTCACTAACCCATCCATTTTCCAAGATATTAGCACACAAGGACATCTAGCTTTTTTTCTCTTAGTTGAAAAAAGAGGACTTCATCACGCTAACAGCATGATTGTGTCAACACTGATAGGATTTGTAGTAATCATATATTGGCAGTAAATATACAAAAGAGTACATGGCAAAGGGTTCTTTCCGTAATTAAGTTGTTTCTTTGTATCTTTTTTTAATTGATAAAAAACAATTAATGACATTTGTACATTATTTTTAGACTATAAATTATCTGTTAATGAAATATAACCCCTCAAATTGTGGAAAGAGCGAGAATCTTTTTTTCCTTATTGTATTCTGATGATTATAGATGATAATGTATGGAAAGAAATTTATTTTTCAATTGCACTAGGAGGCCTATGACTTGGGCCGGGGGAAATTACTTAACATAAATTTGGAACTTCAGTTCTATTATTTCTATTATGTTATAATGTTAATAATGATGTTAGTTACTGCAACTTAAAGAATTTCGGTGCTTCGATTGTATTAGGTGTATGATGTCACCCCTTTTATGGAGGATCATCCTGGAGGTGATGAAGTTTTGTTATCCGCGACAGGTATGCGTGTTATATTATCCGAAGATTATGAATAAATTTACCAAGGATCACCATAATTTATTGAAATTTACTATACACATTACAGGAAAAGATGGAACCAATGATTTTGAAGATGTAGGACACAGTGATTCTGCCAGAGAAATGATGGAAAAATACTACATTGGTACTATTGATGCATCAACCATCCCGCGGAAGCGGGTTTACAGTCCACCTCAGCAAGCTCCTTACAATCCTGACAAGACCCCTGAATTTGTGATCAAGATTTTGCAGTTCCTGGTCCCTCTCCTTATATTAGCTTTAGCCTTTGCTGTCCGACACTACACCAAGAAAGAGTAGTCCCTTATAGTTTACATAGACCCTGTAAAGGGTTTCTTAGCTGTCTACATAGAGCCATTTAAGGACGTTGTTAGTTTCTTTCTGGTGTTTTGAGTATTAAGTCTGGATTATAGTTCATTAAGCCAATGTTTTCCAGCTTTTTTCCATTTTTGACTTGGTGGTATGCGAAAGACTTCTTTTTCTTAAACATCCCCTATCTCTTGGCTTATTCATGTGACATGGTGCGGCTCTCTTGTTTTTTTTTTTTTTTCCTTCTGTGAATAATGTTGCAAAGATCATGTGCACTATATTTAACCAGTGGATGCATTTGGAGGGTTTTATTTTTATTTTTATTTTTTAATTCATAATTTAACACATTTAAAATTTGTTTAATTATAAAAAAATCTAATTCGTAAAATTACCTTTATTTGTAAGGTGCCAATCCCAACTTTATACTCTGCAAAAAAAAAAAATTATAAAATTTAATTTTCTTAACTTCTACAAAACATTTTTTAATCATTTATTATATAGTAAGATAATATAAGTGGTAATAAGTAATTAAAAAATTATTTTTTTATGATATTTGTGAAGGTTAATTTTTATATGTGGAATAGTATTTGTACGGTTAGTAAATAAGGTCTTCCTCCCAATTACAACTATCTCTCCAGACAGTTCAGTTAAAGGGATTTCTTTTTCTTTCAGACTGATAGTCTTCGTTACATTCAGACAACCAAAATCCATTACATTTATAATCCGGATGTCAGGAAATGGGATCTCCAACAATTTCCTTCTGTAGTCTGCACCCCAACCTTTAAGCAAAACCAATTATCTCAGTCGATTAAATTTGTTGCATTTGTTATGTCTATATCCTGGAAAATTAGCATCTGCAGCATTAAGGGACAATTTAGATAGGCTTGTACTTTTAATCATATGCTTTAAATAAAAGTAATTATTTTAAAAAAAGTAGGTATCTGGTGTTTGGATGGACTTACGCAGAAGTGATTTTACTGAAAAAAACAAATGTTGTGTGTTTGAATACAAAAATATAAAAATACTTTTTAATATGTAAAATTACTAAAAATGACATATAAAAATACTTTTCAAAAAATTTATGAAATCTTTTAGAGATATATGTGTTTAAAAAGTTTTCTCTCTCTTTTATTAAACCAGATTATTTTTTAAACATCAAATCTTAACTTCTAAAATAATCAGTTTTTTTGCTTTTTTTTTAAAAAAGCACTTTTAAAAAAATCTCATCCAAACATCCGATTTTCAGAAAAGCGCTTATTTTTTTAAAAATAATTTTTTCCAAGGAAAAAGCGGATCCAAACGGCCACTAAATAAATGGTTTCCAAGATATTCAGATGATCTGCAATCTAGCCAGCAGCTCATGAGTCAGGCTTACATTGAGACAAAAGAAACAACATAATAAAAGACTAATATTTAAACCTCTCGCGATGGTTACATGCCCCTACCCACCTGCTTATCGCAATGGTGTTCCAGAGAATCTCGAGATTTGTGTCTGAAAACAGAATTTATATTTAAAAAAAGAAAAGAAAGGATAGAGCCAAAGGGGAAAAGAACCACGCCACATAAATCTAGCTAACTTCCATCCGCAGAATAGCCAATATTTTGGAAGCAGTGGCGAGTTTGAGCAGCAGAGCTCAGAGTGATGAAGTCTGCAGTGCTTACTCTTGTGTGCTGAGGAGACCGGGCAGGCTGAATGAAGTAAGATATTTTGACAAGACTATATAACTAATTTAAGTATCAACTGCAATCATTGGAATGATGTCTCTATTTTGTCGTGAAGGGTGACCACCAAGTTATGTGCATCATCTAGCAGTTTCCAAACATCTAGGTGTCCGGCCATGCCATTGCATTCCCTCAGGATCTCGTCCATGCTGCTATACTTCTCAATAATCAGTTTCCTCCTTTGTAATACTGAAGCAGCTATTGCATAAAGCAATAAATCTTCTGTTGGCGGAGCACGCTGCCTTATTCTGCTCCATGCAGATTTTCCAATACCTGCCCTTATTGCTGCTTGATCTGCCCACATTACTTCCCAGAGGCAAAGAGTCTGTTCAAATGTCAATTCCCTTCTAAACAATACCACCACCATCCTATAAACAAAAAAGCAATCCTCAGCCTGGAGCTTTTCCAAGTGCCTATATAGGTGGGAGTCCTTAAATTTGATTATTTTTGCAACAATATTCAGTTGTCTCCTAATCCCCACCTCGTCAAGTCTAAAATTCTGCCGTGCCTTCTTCATGAATCCAACAAAACACCAGAAAGCCTCATGATCCTCTGATATAACACTAACTATAGGAGACAGCAGATCACTCATACCCTGGCAGTAGCCGATTTCAGGGTCATATAGTGCATATGCTTCAAGTATAGCAACCAGTCGGGCAGCATGGAAGATTCTGCTGGGTTCTAGGTGACCATAATCCTTCAAGCCAACAGCCTCAGCAATTCGGCTTGCCCTATTCTCAGATACTGCAGCTTGAGAGGGGGAGTATTGTATCCATTCTGTATTGGCACGTACAGCATCAAGTCGAATAATCCGTTGCCATGTGGCAAAATCCTCATTAGTTATAGGTTTTGATGGGACTTTTGTCTGGGAAGGAGAAGAATGTTCCTTGGATGCTGTCGTGGGATCATTCTCTTCCTGACCATCCAATGAGGGAAAAGTCTGAACAGCCTCAGGACCTTCCGAGGAGTCTGAATCAGAAGAATCAGTATCCAGTGCAGAGGCATCAGCATTGTTGGCATTAGAAACATCATCTCCTTCCAACAATGCACTGGATGGATCATCTGAGTATTCAGCCTCTGGGCTCCTTTCCTCACTAGAAAGGGAATCCCTAGCACTGGTTACATCTTCAGAACTAGGAGAACCAGAGTCTTGAATGAGACTCCCACTATCTCTTTCATAGCTAATTCCATCAATTTCATTTAAATTAAAGCTCCCATTGTTGCACTTTAGGAGTTGCCAACATCGTCTGCGGAGTTTCTCGTATTGCTTTCTGTTCATATATTTGGCATGAAAGTACCACAAAGTTAAACCAAAAAACAGAAGGGAATATAACAAACAGCATTGAGTTGAAAGGGTACAGAAACATAATAGATCACAGTAATAATCATGCAATTAGAGATCAAACTGGTATGCCTACCTATTTTGAGTTCTTATAATATCTCTTTCTTCTTTGGTGCTGTCCAAGTCATAGCTGTTTAAATGAATAAGTATTCAGTAATCTTATAGAAGTTTATCTGAACATATGAATACATGTAGAAAAGATTTAGAATTAAAGAATCAATCATCAATCATTCTAATGGTTTATAAAGGAAGGAGAAGGTAATCCATAATTCATATCCTCCCAAATGCTTAAAATGGAGCAAAGCACCAAATTTAAGCTATTATATAGCTAAAATAATTGAAGTTCATCTCAAGTATTTAAGGACGTAAAATAGTAACATCATTTAGAAATGAAACTAGAACAGCATGCTTACGCTCCAAGTAAGAAAGGCCAAACTTCAGCCCTAATACTGGGATCAACACCCTGCATGATATATTTATAGTGAGTAAATTTCAAACAGGAAAAAGAAAAAGAAACATGAGAAACACAAATTTAAATTCTTGATTAAAGGAATGGTAAACTCACTCCACTGCAAACTCTTTTCAAGAACTTAATTCCACCATCACGGAATCTTCCATCTTGTGTGAACAAGCTTTCCCACTGCTGAGTTGAAAGGGTATGTTTTCTTTTTCTGCGTGACCATGGTGATTTAAGCCGACCCCTGAAAATTTTCCAGAAAATAATTTCTTGTTACTGCCCTAATGTAAGTGAGTTTTAAAAAAGAGAATAAGCCGCCAACAATCATATGAGAAATTTATGTAGTAAAAAAGCACACAAAAAAGGATATTCTTTCAACTTAAAACTAAATTGCAGCACTCCAGCATCATCGAGGAACCATTTCAAGCCAACCGTGGTTCTTTTCCTCCCATAGCAAAAGTTTGAACATTGAAAAAGCATCTTGAAATTTTACAAATACAATTCCATGACAGCCCTGTCTAATTTCATACATTTTCATTATGTTTTAGATATTTATCGATTTAAGTGAAATGTTTTATTACGAAAAAAAAATCTTACTCCCTTAGTGCTAGAACACTTGATGCATTCAGTGCCACAAGCACTCAACATACACAGTTAAAGTGTATATTGTTACCTACAGTTATTCACATACAAGACCACCGGCATCAAGTTTAAGAAGTGTGGGCATACTTAATTGATCATCGAGCTCCCATCAGATGTGCACTTTAGTACTGGCCTCAATATACAATAAATTGTAGCTCTGTGTATTGTTCAAGTTGTTAGTCACTCCACAACACCTAAGAAATTCAAGGCAGTTGATTCGAATCACATGATTACATTTTTAATTTACTTTTTATTAATTAATTTTGAAAGAGGGAGCAACCCTACTTATTCCACGTTAAAAAGTTGTGAAGAAAAAAGTGGAAGAGGGTATAAATCAGAAAATATCATTCTTGAACTACAACATCATCATCTTTAATATATGTATACAGAAGAAATTCAAAAAATTAAAGCCCATAAACTAAAGTCCTTGATGCAGCAGATCCATTTATAGACTATAATTTCTTAAATCTCCTTACGAACATAAATTTTAAGTAGGTCCAGAAAATATCATTCTCCAGTCTCAAAATGGACATGTAACCTGCTCGATCTTCCTTTTCACCTCAGGGAGATATAAACAAGATATACTGCAAGACCAGGGTTGGAATATTCGATCTTATACATTGTGTCCGGCCAGACCATTCACCAATGCAGTCTTAACAGGTGATTTATTTGAAACAAGGAATGGGAGTAGCGACATAAATAAAAGCAAGACGAAAGGATCTCCAAGTTCAAGAATTATTCTATAAAGAATCAGTTGGGGGGGGGGGGGGGGGCGAAGCAAA
>JASKGM010000007.1:11009497-11080312 GCA_034509205.1 Ceratonia siliqua
CCCCCCCCCCCCCCCCCCCCCCCCCCCCCCCCCCCCCCCCCCCCCCACGCTCAAAGATCTGTCTCCCTCCCTCTCCCTCTCTTCTTCTTCTCCTTCTTCTTCTTCTATTTGAAGTCTTGAGTCATATGAAAGGAAAAAAAAAAAAGCATTCTAAATCCTGGACAAGTCAACCATTCTACCAGAATTAGACCACCGAAACACACTATCAAGTAGCAGAAAGTAAAGTAGACCAAGAAGCTGCTGAACAAAGAATTGAGACCCGTAATAGAAATAAGGGAGTGTGAAGCACAAACATGCTATATACACAAGCTGATCAAGCTAAGCTGATACTGATAGTATGATTTGGGGATGCTCATAGACGGAGATCTGACACGAAATAAATAGAAACTAATAGAAATCTGAGTTCAAACAGCTCTTAGGGCTGAAAATAGGAAAAAGAGAGAGAAAAGGAGAGAAGAACTCACCGATCAGAGGGAGAACAAGATTTAGCCGGCGAGGAAGAAGTAACAACGAATAGAACCGAACGCAAATGGATCCACGACGAAGATGATGATGACGACGATGAAGAAGGAGAGGAATTTGAAGACGACGACGATGAATGGTGACTTCGTCTAAGGGGATTCATCTATAATCCTTATATATACACTTTTTTAGTGGAACAAAATGGGAATCGAAAATAATATCATCTATGCCTGACTAGGGTTTCTCGAAGCCCTATTCTCTCTTCTTGAAGAATTTCATTTCCTTGATTTTGTTTTTTACCTACGGGCACCGTAGAAAATCACAGCCACCAGAGCCAACCCAGCCAAGGCCGTGAAGACCACCGTTGAGGTGGACGGCGTCGCTCCCGGGGACATTAACGAGAACCTGCGTACGCCGCCGACGGAGAGGATGGGACTGTCGCTGTTACTGTTGGTGTTCAAGCGTGTGGATGTGAACATGGAGGAGGAGGAGGAAGAAGGGAGGGGAAGTTGAAATTACTAGAATGCCCTTCTTCTCCTCCTCTTCTTCTTCCTTCCCCTTCTTCTTCTTCTTCTTCTTCTTCCTCTTCAACCAGTACGATTTCCTTCAGCTTTTCCTGATGACCGAACCCGAATGCCAACTGCTTTAGTTTCTTCTGCTTTTCCAATTTGATTTTGTTGTGAGGAAGGGCAAGTCCTTATCTTTGTCTCTCTTGGTGGGGAGGGAGAGAGGGAAAGGACTGAGACGCAAGAGTAGGCAACAATCAGCACAGGAGCTTTGAACTTTACTTTTTAAACTATCTGTGCACAAGCAAAACGGTGTCGTTTCTTTAATGACATCAAACTAACCTCCCTTTTTTTACTCATAGATATCAATTAACAAGCTTACATCTATAGCTGATTTAATTGCCTTGTAATCCAATCATGGTTGAATTTTGTGTAAAAAGATATATTGGCAAAGAGGCTACAGCACTTACTTGTGTAAAAATAAAAAATAATAATAACATGTATTTTGTAATAATCATTCAAATCATATTAGGTATCATTTTTCATTAAAATATATAAAAAAAACATTATATGATACAATTTGAACGTGGCATCAAAATTTTATTCATCAAAATTAAAAAAATATAATAAATATATTTATGGGTAATTTTACCAAGATATTTATACAATATATATATATATATATAATTTTGGTCCACATAACTTTTTAGTTAAAAGTTTGATGAAATTATGTATTCAATTATGTAAATTACAATATAACAAATTTAATTTTTAGGACTTATGAATTAATAAAAAATTAAAACTAGTGAAGATAATTAACGAGGCTTATTTGATCTCAACACCCCGTTCCAACTGAAAATCTATATATAATATCAATAAATCGTATAACCTTCACATTTTATATACATGAAATATTATTTTGGTATATTAAAAATGTTTTTAAATATCACTAAATGTAAAGATTAAATAATTTGTACAGACTTTTAGATTCAACCCCTCAATGTTGTAAACAATTAATTTTCACTCTTCCTGGTTATTACATATAGAAAGACGTATCCATCGTGAGTGGCAAGTCAATTATAATTTTCTTGATATAGATGTTTTGCTTATTTTAATTGGATATGGAAAATGTTTGAAATTTTTTATGTAGCAAAAAGAATCTCATAACAGTAATCAAATCAAGATTAGTAATTTAAATCCAGGTTTCTACCCATGCCCCCATGTTCTCCATTTTTAAATTACGTCAACATAAACAATTGTGATTAAAAATTAAAATATTACCTCAACTTGGACCATGTGAACTCCATATTTTTTTTTTACTCCAATAACTTCACCATACACTATAAATTTATTGTTTATATTTTCAAGGATTTTTTATATATCTATATTAATATATATACGTGTTTGGAAATTAAAACATCAGTCTATAAATCATTTGGATGAGATTTAAAAAAAGATTTATACAAATGTGTTTCAATTAAAATTTTTTTTATTAAAAATAAACTATTTTGTGAATGTTAAAAATATTTTTTTGTTCAAAAAATCTTATTAAAAAATAACAAGTCGTTATTCTTTTTCATCATGGTATAAACTTTTACTTAAAACTATAATTTTTAACTTAAAAAAAAAGCATAAAAGCATCATTTTATGCTTTTTTAGCTACCTATACTTTTTTAATAAGGTCATCCAAATAATATTTTTCACTCAAGAAATATTTTATTTTAAAAAAAGAAATTCATCCAAACAAATAATAAATTTGTTGTTATTATTTGTATATTATCCTTTTAATTTTTTTAAAGCAATAGTGATAGTTAGATAATATTATTATTATTTTTTAAATAATAGATAGTTAAATTTTGAATTATTTAAATATTTATTTAAAAAATAAATAGACATATACATCATACATGTTAAGACAATAATATATTATTTTAATATATATCAATATGGGAAAAATGATTTATTTGAATTATTTTGCATTAAATGGCCTGCCTTTAACTTAAATACTATGATCCTATTCAATTTTATACCACACTCCAAACATCATTGTTTAGTGAAAGTTAATTTTCTCCCTCGTATGCCTTTCCCAATTTCTAGAATTTTAGATGTGAAAGGAAAGGAAACAAACTCATCATTATTGTCACTCCTTTCAGACTAATCTTCACTGTTAATGCTGAGTTGATTGGAGCTTGGTCAATTTGAAATTAGGATCTTCTATTACTTTGTTTCAACGGCACTGGCACTATAACTATTGCGCCATCTTCTCTTGGATTCACGTTGGCTTATTATTTAATAATATTTTAAAATATATATTTTTAATTATCTTATTAATGCTATTAATTATTTATTAAAAACTCTAAAATTAATATTAATTAAGCTAATATATATTATTTATTAAATATATGTGCCTATTGTCTATTATCCATACCAACAACTTATATTTACATGTGGCTCATAATTTAATTAATTTCATAGATAAAATGTTTTTCACCAATTATTACAATTAAAAGAATATCATTTTATGTTCTTATAAAAGCTACTTCTCACATGCGTACATGGACTTTTATGTGTTACCGGCGTTTATTACATTCTTTTATTGTAGATTAAATTAATTTTATTATCAAAATTTGAGTGTTAGTGACCCGACCATTAACTCACGTGTATTATTATATAAAATTGACTAAAAGATAGACCTCCACATCTCTATCTAACCTCAATAGGTATAAAACTTATAAAAATAGTATTTCTAGCACTAAGTTGGTTAATTTATTTGGGGGTTTGCGATACTCTGAGCTGTTGGTTAGCAAAAGAAGGGGGCAACTTTGCACTGTTGATAATTGTTAACTAACAAGTAACAACTACCTCGTCTTCTGTGAGCCAAAAAAGATAGCACCAGTCAACAAAGCACAAGTCCGTAAAAGAAAAAAGAAAAGGTGTGATGAAGCAAATCTTCACGCTATAGAACACTGTTATTTATTATTTTTTTCCCATTAAGAAAGTGGGTTTCTTGAGAAGATCATGTTAAAGCTTTGTCCTCATGATGTATGTTAATTATAATCAATATAATTTATCAAATTAAAAATTATTTTGACATCTCTTATAAGAAATTGTGAAGTTCCAACCACACAATTAGATAATTAAAATACTTTTCAGTGACTTTCGATTTCTAAATAGGAAAAAAAATAAATACTTGCCTCAAAGTGTATAGCTCTCACATCAATTACCTCTTTTCAGATCCCACAATGGGCTATGTAAAGTTTCCCTTAAATGATATATATTGTCTTCCACAATGTATCAAACACATTATCTGCAATCACATTAATGCAATTGAAGCCGGGCCTTTAGTTTGTTGGCCTGAACTTTTCAACAAAGCAATGATGAAGGAAGCTTTATATGTACAATGAATTAACTCACACAAATCTTTAGGGTAATAGAACCCCAAATTTACTCTTATAGCAGTAAAAGTGGCCATGGCAATATCAACCAGGGCAACCAGAAAGCACACTAATTTGTCATTGGCATGCAAGGCAGGTCCCTTTCCAAAAGAATAAATAAGAAATAATTTTTTGAGGCCCATATGGTACAGCTTTTGAATAATTTATGCCTTACAGGTCATTTTCATCATCTACCACAATGATGAAAGAGATTGCAGAGAATAAGCAGTAACAGTGAGTCCAAAGTGAGCTCTGTGTTCCATGGGACAGTAACATTAATACCCACCATGCCAATTGCCAAGGGTGTGTTGTAAGTATTGCCCCCTAACAGCATTGCACTCACTATTGTCCTAAAGAGTGACCTTCATTATGTTAAAGTAATAGCAGTCAAACCTGCTAATGATGAAGTGGTTGCTTTGGTTTTCAAGCAACTATTGAGCCTTGATTGGGACTTCTTCCACAGTGGCAATGCTTTGGGGTATTTCTTTTTCCATCCTAGCTCCCTTTTCCTTTTCAAGTTACAGAGAGCTTGACCAGTTTGATTTCACAGGGAATTAGGAGGGTTTTAAGTGGAAAATGGAGGAACCTGTAAAAGTATGGTATATAAGAGTGTCAAATGAGAACAGAATATGCCATTTGCAGAGACTTTTTCTTTCCCAAGCATGCACTAGAACCGATCATTATCTTCTTGGACGCAGCATCCAATTTTGCTTGCAATAGATAAGACACTAGGTAGAGGAAAGGAATGAAGGTTTAGAAACCGAAGTATACTTTACATGGAAAAGAAAAAGGGTTCAAAAGCCAATGCCATATATAACCGCAAAAGACACATAACGTGGTGTGAAATTAAAGCATGAAAATTGCTCCTCCCAGACGCTCACTACCCATGTGCTCAGAGGAAGTTTTTTACTTATATTAATGCAATTAACGAAGAGCAAATTCTTGGGGTGCGCGGCTGTTAAAAACCCATTTAGTGTATATAAGCCTAAAACCACATGGAGCACTACTTAATCTTAGTAGAATGGCCAAATTGTATACAGTATTCACTGCTATCTGGTTCAAAGTTTTTAAAAAAATGAACGTTTACAAATCTATCTGAGGAGTAGTATGGAAAATTCAACATTCCGTGTCTGCCGCTGGCCTACTATAACTAGAGCAAAAGGTATGGTTCTAATACTATTTTTTTTTTTTTTAAATTCTAATCGAAAAGCTTAGAGATGCTAAAAATTTATTAGGGTAAATTGCAGTTTGCCTCTTATGATGATTTGATCCAAAATCAATTTCTTCCTGTGGTTTAAAATATATCATTCAAGCTCTCTTTTGTTTATTTAATTATTGTTTAATTATCCTATAATATTTTTCATTTAAATTTTAGTAGGAATAATAAAAAAAATGTTAAAATGATGAATAGTTTTATTATTAAAAACATATTTATTATATCCTAAGCAGTTTTATAATACAATATCATTGCTTGACAATTAATCCTAACAATTTTTAAATGTAATTTAATTTTAATAATGACCTCAAAATATAAGTGAAACAAATTTTTAATAATAAAATTAGTCATTATTTTAATTTTCATATAATTATTTTTATTAAAATTAAGTTAAAAAAACAAGAAAATAAATGACCTCAAAATAAATTGAATGATACAATTTAAATCGTAAAAAGATAAATTAATGTTGTACCAAACCATGTGTACCAACCTGCAATTTACCCAATTTATCATTTCACATGGACATAAAATCAAATTTATGATGACGCAAGAAAAGACTTAATTATAGAGGCATTATCCAATCACGATAAGTAAATTTGTGGGATCAAATCACCCGTTAAACAATGGATGACCAAAATTACTTTTTAAAAAAATGCACAAATTAAATTTTTTTTGTATAAAATTATAGTGATCCGTACTTTCACAAATGACAACGATCAATCAGGTCCTTATAACAGGATCGGATCCTAATGCTTAAATTCCCAGTTAAACTAAGCAACAAACAAAGGAGGGGGTGAAGAGATTTGGATGGGGACAAGCACTACTTTTTTCATGGCTTAGGAAGAGTTTGGATAAGTTTGTACTTTTAATCAGATATTTTAAATAAAAATAATTTTTTAAAAAAAAGTAGATATTTAGTATTTGGATGGACTTACGCAGAAGTGATTTTATTGAAAAAAATAAATGTGCGTTTGGATGCAAACATATAAAAATATTTTTTAATATGTAAAATTACTAAAAATGACATATAAAAGTATTTTTTAAAAAACTTATGAAATATTTTAGGGGTATATTGGTTTATAAAATTTTCTCTCTCTTCTATTGTACTTGATTATTTTTTAAGTAGTATTTTCTTACTTAAAAAAAAATAACATTTCTACTTATTTTTAAAATAAATAATTATAAAAATAATTTCATACAAATAATTAAAATAAACAAAAAAGTAATTTTTAAGATAGTAAAAGTTGTCCAAACGCACCCTTATTCAGGTAGTGATTATTAACTTGGGTGGGAGCGAAAGCACATAGTCATGGATCAGACAGCGACTAGAAACAGACATTGAATCTGACCCAAGACATCAAAGCAAGATGCCTCTTTTAAACCCTAAAGCAACGGTAATAAGAGTATGTAAAAATCCTGCAGTTTATCAGTAAAAAGGGGAGATGCTGGTATATCCATGAGTTTTATAATAAACGTTTAGCATCCCAGTAATAAGAAAAAGTGTTATGTATTTATATATTTATTTATAATTAATTTAATTTTAAAAATTCAAAATTATCTAAAAAAAATCTCTTTACTAGTGAGATAAAACAGAGTCCGCGGAATTTAGTGGCAGATTATGCTACTGATTCGCAATATAAAAATCTCCATGGAAAAGTGAAAGGACCATCATAAATAGGGTCTGTTTGGATGTTTTTTAAAAATAATAACTTTTGTAGAATGAGAAGTTAGTTCTTAAAAAAGAATGACTTTTGTAGAATGAGAAGTTGTTTTGCGTTCGGATGCAGTAAATGAGAATGACTTTTATATAAGAAAAGGTGTTCGGCTGAAAAATTATAAAAGAAATTTTGGTTGATAAAATGACCAAAAAGAATATGTATAAAGAATTTAACATTAACAATTTTTAATTTAAAGAAATTAAAATTTTATAGTAAAAATAATAAAATTACAAACATTAATGAATATGGGGCGCCGATTGCGGGAAAGGACAAACATGGAATGACAATCTAAAGATTAAAATATTAATTTGGGCCATCATTGTTAAGAACGTTTTCAATTTAATTTTTAAATGTAAAATTGTTTAAAAAATTTCTACCATTTTTTATTATGTATTATTTAAATTTTTTTTGTTCAAATTTTGTTTAGCATACTAATAAAAGTGTTGAGGTATTTATAATATAATAACTTAAAATGTCAAGTCATATTTAAATAATTAATTTTGTCTTTCATTTTGGTGTATACTTTTAATTTAGTTATTAATGTTTGTGTATTTTTAATTTCGTCCATGATATTTGTGTAAATTCTTAATTTTGTTTTTGACCTTTGTGTATTATCAATTTAATCATTGATATTTGTATTTTTAATTTTATCCTTAATTTGTGTACGCATTTTTAGTTTATTTCTTAAACATATTCTCAATTTAATCCTTGAATATAAAATGGGTCATTTTTTCTTTTTTCTTTTTATTTTTCTTAATTTTTTTATTTTTTAAAATTAATTAATTATTTTTTATGTCATTTAATTTTTTTAATTTTTTTTCGTATTCACGATACTATTCATCCATAATTTTTTTTTCATTTGTAACTTAAAAAAATTTTTAAAAAATAAAAAACATCTCAAAAAATTCTGAAAAAAAATACATAATATAAAAAATACTTAATTAATCTTAAAAATTAAAAAAAAATTTACAAACTCCCTTGTGGGCGGTAGGGGAGTGTCTCCCATATAATATTCATATATGTTTGTTTATCTTATAAAAATGGATTCGTTTGATTGTTTCAAGAAAACATTTTAATCATTTAACAAATACAGCATGTTATGAGTCCATAATAATAATAAAAAATAATGAAATAGATCATATGGCTTCACTATTTTAGATTGACTGTTATTATTGTCATTATTATTATTATTATTAGGGATCCATATGATCTATTATACTATTTATTATTATTATTATTAGGGACTCATAGCATACTGTGTTTGTTAAATGATTAAATTTTCTTCTTTAAGCAACCAAACCAGTGAAGCCATCTCCATAAGATAAACAAACATATATGAGCCTTGTACTTAAGGACTAAACTGAGAATACTTTTAAGAAATAAATTAAAAATATGCACAAAAGTTAAGGACTATATTGAAAACACACAAAAGTTAAGGACAAAACTAAAAATTTGCACAAATGTCAAAGGCAAAATTGAAAACACATAAAAGTTAGGGACTAAACTAAGAACACATAAAAAAAAATCAAGAACGAAAGTGATTATTTGAATCTGACTTAATATTTAAAGTTGACATGTCATGGATACGTCATCAACTCTGTTAGTATGCTAAACGAAATCGGAAGAGAATAACTTAAATGATATGAAAATAAAAGGTAAATACCTTTTTAAAAATGTTTTACACTCAAAAAATTAAATATAAAAAGCTCCTAAAAGTGAGAAACTAAATCATTATTTTGCTCACAATCTAGATGATAATTTAGGAATAATCCCAGTCCAAAATCTGATTGAGAAAAGTTAATGATAAACCATTGAAAGAATTAAGAAAAAGAACCAATTATTTTGATCACATCATTAATTTGATAGATAGTTAATCATCCAACACTGGCCAACTGATGGACGACAACAATTTAGATGGCGAAATGAAGGAATCACCCAATACATAATGACAAGATTTTTAGACCTTGGAGAGAATCATTGATAAATGGAACCCGGGTAAAGGTTAGTCTGCTGGAACAGAGAATAAGAGCAAATAGTGAGGTTGCTTTACAAAAATTTGAAGTATCTAGCGATTTTTAAACTGACTATTTTGTTCAAGTGAAATGGAAAATCAGAAAATTTACGAAAAATGGGTAGAGGAAGATAATGGAAAATTTAAAACATAAGAACATCAAAAGCCCTTAGTTTTGTCCTTTTATTGCCATAACAGAAGATGAGAAAACCTTTCCACCGCTAATTTACCACAGGGATATTAAGATTGAGCAGTAAATCCGTGTTCTCAAATCAAAATTATTACAAGGATAAGTACACTAGCACAAGACATCAATATAATGTTCAGTTGCAGGATCTACAACTTTGAAGCTGCGCCTTTGTCTAAGAACCATTTTAACTCCCCCTCAGCTGAAACCAATGCAACAGGCAGCTTCTCAGAATTCTGAGCGGTCCCCAGTGCAGAGTGAACTGCATCTGCTTTACCAGCACCAGTAACTACCATTGCTATGTAAGCAGAAGAATTAATAACCGGAAAGGTAAAAGTTATTCTCTCTGGTGGTGGTTTTGGCGAGTCCTTAATGAAGGTAACCCATTTTTTATTCTCCTTCACAAGAGGATGCCCTGGGAACAGAGAAGCTACATGCCCATCAGGGCCCATACCCAGCAGCATGAGATCAAACTTTGGAAATCCGCTGACTGATGATACTGCTATCACATTCCTCTTGACCAAGTGTTTGAGACATGTCTCATAATCATCAGCTGCTCCCTCAGCTGACAAGGCATCATTGATGGCATAAACGTTACCTGGAGGAATTGGCACCTGCTAAGAGAAACGTGAAGAAAGCATCAACAGGTTAAGTTGATTAAAAGGCATGTCCAGAGAAACGTGAAGTATTTACAGGTTAAGTTCATCAAAAAGTACTCAAATACAAATTTAGGAAGACGGTATACTAGGATCAAATGATAAATTGCAGTGATTTTAAAGCATGCTAGACATAAATAAACTAGATAACTTAAGACTGCCTTGAAATTGCCAGGAATTTTTTCCCTCCTACATAATTTTATAGATATAACTATGAGAATTCACTCAATAAACATGTGAACATAACACCATCCAATCCAACAAGGGAGGCATTCTTCTGAACTTTTAGGTAGTGTTTAGTAAGAGTGTGATATCCACTCACCAAAAGCCACCATATAATTAAGTTATATCTCCTTGGTATACTTGTATTCGTCCATTCACTTCCTCACTTTATAAATATTTCCAAGCAATTTTTCCAAGAAAACACACATATAAAGTTCCATCCAATTCCATAATGGCGTTTCTCATATGTTTAAGCTTTCACAATTGTTTCAACTTGAACAGATACACATTTCAATGAACCAGTTATTAGTCCCAAATATTAAACTTGGAACTTAACCCCCTTTTTTCTTACAGCAACAGAGTGAAACAAAAATTACAGAAAATTGTTATAATTGGAAAACATCTTGAAGTCAAATACTTAAATCCTTTATGACACCCGACAATTCGTCAGCAGACAACAATATACCTTGGAGAGAAATCCATCATAAGCAAGCTTGTAGTTACTATCTTCATGAGTCTTTGGCACGACCCTCTCATCCACCCAAAAAACATGCCACTTAGACCATTCAATAGAATCAAAATAGGGAGGTTCCACCAGTTTCCTGAAATTCCAACATAAAAGATAACCAAACTTTCCCCGTATGACAGACTAAGAAAATCCCTTGTATGCCAATATGCCATATTCAATTCCCACTCTTCATGCCCCTAGATAAACTAACCCACAATTCTAATTCAGTGCAATTGGCAAAAAAATCCCATCCAAACAAAGAGCTTTTGATATGGAAAAAACAATTTTCAATAATAATAATAAAAGAATCACCTGATATAGTGGATCAACGACCCACCAGACAAAACGACGGTGAAAGCCCCTTTCTCTTTGGTGAACTTATTAGACAGATCGGCTACGTAACTGGCCAAAGACACGGCCAGATCATCCTTTTCAAAGACCTCCACCTTCTTGTTCTCCGACTTAGCCGTCTCCGCCATCGATGCCTTCAGTTGGCCACAAAATCTCTTGGGATTCACGCCAATCAGAGAAACCCCTTTATAGCTTAGAGGGCGGTAGGGGAATTTATGCGAAAGCTGCGTTGGGGAGAATAATGCAGTTGGGGATGATGGTGGATGTAAGAATCGAGGAGAGAGGGAAAGGAAAGTAGATGCAGAAGAGGCCATGCACAGTGCGCGCCCCTAGTGGGTAGTCAATGGAAACGCAATAGAGTGAAACCTATCAATACCATTTGGGACAACTCACCATTGCATTTGCCTTGGTTGGTACGGTCTAGGGAGGGAGAAAGATTATAGTACCTTAAGTTTTTTTCCCTAGGGACGCGTGGAGAGCTTATTGAAACTTGTCCAAATACATTAGGTTGTCTTGTCACAGTTTTGATAAATTTTTCATATTTTTGCCAGATTTACAAAGGATTACTCCCCTCCATTCTACGTGTAGAGGATTTTTTTTATATTTTTTAAATAATAAATAAATAATATAAAAAATTTTAAAAAATATATATGATATAAAAAATAATTAATTATTTTTAAAAAATAAATAAAAAAAATAAATTAAAGACATGGCTGTACCTTAACCACATCTATTTATATATGGGTATTTTTATTCTACACAAGTAGTAGCAATTTTACCTTGTTACTTAAAAAAAATATAGAAAAATAAACTGCCAAATTTTACCTAAAAAAACCCGAAATCTAACAACGGCTACTTATGGTAGTATGAACCATTTATATAAATAAACCCTAAATTCAGCGGCTGATGCAGAAGAGGCCATGCATAGTGCACCCCACTACCTCTTAATCTTATAGGAGCAATAAGTAGTTGGTAGTCAATGGAAACGCGATAGCATCGGAAGGAAAGTGAAACCTATCAATACGGTTTGGGACACTTCACCATTGCATTTGCCTTGGTTGGTAACGTTTAGGGGGGCAAACAGTCTTTAGTATTACGCGCCCATCTCTTAAAGTGGTGGAAAGGCCCTATTTTGATGAGGTGTGGGCCCATCTCATTAAGGTGGGACCTTTCCTTTTTTTTTATGAGAGAAAGATGCATTCAATTGAGTACACTCAGAATATCACCGTAAGTTTTTTTGTAGAGATGTATGGAGAGCTAATTGAAGTTGTCCACATACATGAGGTTGTTTATCATAATTTTTTTTTAAAAAAATCTTCACATTTTTGTAAGATTTGTATATGGGTCTTTCTATCCTATACATGCAGGAGCAATATTACCTGTGTGAGCCTTTTTTTAACTTAAAAAATATAGAAAAATAAACAGTTCGATTTTGCTTAAAAAAATAAGCCCTAAATCCAATGGTAGCTACCTCTAGTAGTATGAACCCTAAATCCAACGATTGATGCAAAAGAGGCCATGCACAGTGTGCCCCACTACCTCTTATAGGAGTAGTGGGTAGTCAACGGAAACGCAATAATGAAAGTGAAACCTATCTAAATCGTTTGGGACACTTTACCATTGCATTTGCCTTGCGACCATTGCTCACAATCGAGACGCGCCATAATACTGCAAGTTTTTTTTTATAGAGAAGCATGAAGAGCTAATTGAAGCTCTCAAGATACATTAGGTTGTTTATGTCACAACTTTGAAAATTTTCACATTTTTGCAAGATTTATACTTGTTTTTCTATCCTACCTGTGTGGGTCATTTTTTTTTTTTTACTTATAAAAGATACAAAAAATATAAACTGCAAGCTTTGCTTAACAAAATAAACCCTAAATTCAACGATGGTCACTTCTCGTAATAAATATATATTTATTTATAATTAATTTAATTTATTAATTTTTTTACAATGAAATCTATTTAAAAATTCTTCTCAATTTTTGTCTCCACTTCATACTCTAAGACTTCTTCAGAGGCAAAATAAAAAATTGAGTACGTTCATTTATGATTTTAAAGATACTCAAATACACATGTACAACATAAAAGAAAATAAATAAAATGTACCCATTTAAGTTCACAAAGAACAAGGATCCATCTTCTATGCTTCTTATGTAGACGTAAGGTGCCAACAACTAGGAACCAATCTGGTTGAAATAGAGCTTTACATAAATAGCGTAGTTTAATAGCGTTTGTTCCCATGGATCTACTCCTTGAACAACTTTGAGGCTGCACCTTTATCCAAGTACCATTTCAACTCCCCTTCAGGTGAGACCAATTCAACAGGAAGCTTTTCAGTTTTCTGATCATCCTCGAGCGCAGAGTAAATTGCATTTGCTTTGCCAGCCCCAGTCGCCAGCATTGCTATGTTTGAAGAAGAATTAATCACTGGAAAGGTAAAAGTAATTCTCTCTGCTGGTGCTTTTGGGGCGTCAGTCATGAAGCTAACCCATTTTTTGTCCTCCTTCAGAACAGGATGCCTTGGGAACAGAGAACCTACTTCCCCCTCTGCGCCCATACTCAGCAGCATCAGGTCAAATTTTGGAAATCCATTGGCTGATGGAATTATCACGTTTCTTTTAACCAAGTCCCTGAGATTTTCCTCGTAAGTTTCAGCTGCTTTATCAACTTGATTTGTTTCATCAATGGCATGAACATTCTCAGGAGGAATTGGCACCTCCAGACAGAATAACGAAAACCAACAGAGTTTCAAGTTAGGTTCATCAAAAAGTATATCTCAAATAAAATGGTAGGAAAACAGAGTATTTTGTCTCTCAACTGCCACTTTAAACTAACCCTGAAAATTTGTTAAGGATAACATACCTTGGAGAGAAATCCATCCTGAGCAAGCTTGTGGTTACTTTCTAAGTGATCCTTAGCCACGACTCGCTCTTCCACCCAAAAAACATGCCACTTAGACCACTCTATGGAATCTTTATATGGAGGTTCAACCAATTTCCTGAAATTCCAAACATAGAAAATTTATCAAGGACAGAGTGCTAAATGCTCACCCCTACCCCCATTTAAAAAAACTCACCCGAGGTACTTGGTCACAGGGCCACCAGACAAAACGACAGTGAAAGTTCCTCTCTCTTTGGTGTATCTGCAGGAGAGTTCAGCGACATCATAAGCCAAAGACACAGCAAGATGATCCTTGGCAAACACCTCCACGTTCTTATAGCTCTTCTCCCACTTCATTGATGCCTTCACTTTGCCAACAGATCTCTTGGGGTTCACCCCCATCGGAGAAATCCTCGTATACCTTAGAGGTTGGACGAGGAATTTGTTTGTTGGTTGGGGTGGGAACGAGGAAGTTGTTGGGGACAATAAGCTCGTTTGTGGAGTGTAGTAAGGGGAGAAAATTGCAGAGAAGGCCATTATCAGAGTGCTCCGCAGTCAATAGGAACACTCGACGATGCTGGATTGAGTGTTGGATGGAATCTGCTTTTCTGTTTGGGACTCTGTCGCCCTTATTTATGTCAAAATGTTTATATTCTTTAGTTAGTATTAGAAGCAAAGCACAAAGTATGGATCCTTTTGTTAGCACTAGAAGCAACAGCTTGTGATACTCGTGAATCCTTTGGTTTAATTTTTAAGATAGAGAAGAATTAAACCAAAACTTTTTTTATTCATTTTTTTGAAAACTATGTATATATATGTATATGAGTATGAAAATGACTGAAAAATAATAAAAAATTCATAAAAAAGTAAAGTGAAAGTGCAAATGGAAGTACTCTTTTGTAATAGTAATATAGTATAGATGACATACTCCCTTTTTTCATACACAGGATGATACTTCAGTTCTAATGTTGTAATCCCCTTGTTATTTTAATAAACCAAACTAATGAGAAGATTCTTTATACATTTTTATGTGAAAAATATTATTTGTATACTTCTTTTTATCACACCTATTTTATAACTTCACTTTTAATAATTGATATATTATAAAATAATAATAAATAAAAAAATATATAAAAGAAAATGTACAAATAGTATAAAAAAATAATATATAAATAATATTACTTATTAAACTCATTGTGAGCTTTACCAAATATTCCTTCTTCTTGGATCAAATTAAATATAGATGGAAATTCAGGATAAAAAAATATTTTAACAATATTTTTTTAATTTTATATGGAACTTTTCTTTTATTTGAAAAACTAAACAAATCTTCATTGAACAAGGGAAGTGCGTAAATAAATAAATAAATATTTATGAAGCTTCTAATACTATACGATTAAAGATTAGACATCCCAAAATTGAGACATATTAGGTCACCAATTTTAATATTATAAAAAATTTAAATATACTTAATTCATCATTTCAAAATCATGACTAGCTCACTCTTAAATATAATATTTAACCATGACTTCAAACACACTCCATTACTAACCTTTTGAAGGTATTTTTACTGTTTACCAAAATTAGCAGGGGAACTAGCTGGCCCGGGTTCCAATTAACACTGACTTTTCTTCTTTCTTTTATACCACTGACCTTGTAGGTACAAGCGCTGCCTGTGAAGTGAACTGACATATTTTTATTTTTGTTAACTTTTATGTATAGCAACACTACATTCAAAATATTTACAAACAAATTTATTTAAATATTTAAAATTGTTATCTTTAAACATCACTTCAGTGACAACAATTCTTAAATTGTTGCTGACAAAAGAGAATGAAGTGTTTAAAATACTGCATAGTAACATAAATGATTCACAAATTGCATTAAGCAAAACTTATGTAGAATTATAAATGATCTACAATGGTTGATATAATACCATGCTCAAGTTATGGTTTCTTATTCCATTAATCTTTTCATTAAAAACGAAAAATATAATCAATACAGTATAATAATAAATAACAAGTACTCCATCACTATATTCATTTAAACTTTCAGCCTTCAGGAATACTTTAATAGTATCCAATTACATTCAAAAAGTACACAAAAAACCCTTTATTCTATAGTTTCTTATTTAGATGCCTAGTGTCTAACAAATTAGACACCGGTTTAGTGCTTATAGATAAAGTACGGTGATATAAAACGTTGTTCTACTGGTACAGCTTAGAAGCTGCACCCTTGTCCAAGAACCATTTCAACTCCCCTTTAGGTGAAACCAAGTGAACAGGGAGCTTATCCACTCTGTTAGCTTTCTCCAGTGCAGTGTAAACTGCATCTGCTTTACCAGCCCCAGTCACCACCATTGCTATGTTTGAACAAGAGTTAATCACTGGCAAGGTAAAAGTGACTCTCTGTCTTGGTGGAGTTGGTGCGTCCTTTATTAAGGTAACCCATTCCTCACTCTCCTTCAGCACAGGATGCCCTGGGAACAGAGAAGCAACGTGCCCATCAGGGCCCATATCCAGCAGCATCAGATCAAATTTTGGAAGTGACCTATCGGCTGTTGCTGCTATCACATTTTCTGCAACCAAGCGTTTCAGAGTTATCTGATAACCCTCAGCTGCTCCTTCAGGTGGCACCGAATCATTGATGGTATTAATATTGCCAGAAGGAATTGGAACCTGCAAACAAAACTGTTTCAATAACTCCTTTTTGACAGAAGCTGCCATCTGAGCAGTTTGTGTAAGTAGCATTGCATATATAATCTTTTCAAGGATGTACCTTGGAGAGAAATCCATCATAAGCAAGCTTGTAGTTGCTATCTACGTGAGTCTTTGGCACCACTTTCTCTTCCACCCAGAAGACATGCCATTTAGACCAGTCAATTTTGTTAACATATTGAGGTTCAACAAGTTTCCTGAAATTACAACATCAAAATTACCAAACTTTCCCAACATAACAAACTAGAAAGTCACGTTATCATTGTCTATGATCCCTAATCAATGCCCACTTTAAACCCAAGATGCTCACCTCAGATACTTGACAGAACCAGCAGACAAAACTATAGTGAAGCGGCCTTTCTCTTTGATGAATTTGTTGGAGAAATCAGCAACATATTTGGCCAAAGACACAGCAAGATGCTCCTTATTGAACACCTCGACGTTTTTGTTGTTGTCCATTGATGCCTTCACTCTGCCAACCAATCTCTTGGGGTTCACGCCGATTGGAGAAACCCCATTATACCTAAGACGTCGGCAGAGGGATTTCTGACCAATCTGGGGTGATGAGAACAAGGAGGTGATTGGGGAAAGTGGATGTGACTTGTGTTTGGACAACAAGCTGCTCTGCGTAGTAAAGGAGACAGAAAAAGGTGTGGAAGTGGCCATCTTGTTTTGAGACTTGGAGAGTAGAATGCAATCTGTGATTAGTTTCGTTTTCAGTCACCCCTATTTATGTTGAAGGCTTAGATCCTTTTACTAGTACTCAAAGCAAGGTATAGATGCTTATGTAAAAACTAGAAGAAACAACAATGTTTGAGTAATGAAATTAATAAGCTGATTCTTTAATTAATCTTTCACGCGAAGAAGAAAAATATTGAGAAACCATTTGTTTTCATCATGTGAGAGGAGTGGAGAAGTAGTTACAACATGTCGGCCAAAGGGTTAAAGGAGCTGAGAGATTCTGTGATAAAGAGAAGAAGCAGTTTGAAAGAAGATATTAACTTTAAGGAGAAAATGACTATTTGAATGTACGCCAATGTGAAGGGTGAGAGACTAGAAGGTGGAGGTAGGAGATGGGTAAGAAATGTGGGAGTATAGGATTCTTTTGTTTTTGCATAAATAAATAAAGAGTGTTTCATAAAGTTGAAGGGTGTAGTTGATAAGTTAGTGATAATTCTTATTTTTTTATATTTTATTTGCATCTCACTTTTAAGTATTATAAAATAATAATAATAATAAATAATAATAGGTAATAAATAATAATAAAATAATAAATGTGAGAAGAGATATTAGAAAAATATAAAAAAATAATATAAAAATATCATTATTAGTCTAATTTTTAAGTATGAACAATTTTACTCACATGTAAATACGTAAAACACTTATGCACACCATAATTTAACATGGCAATGAGTCTTCTTTTAATACACTAATATTCAACTCGAGCTATAATACAAATTAAAAAAAAGTGCAGTTTTCCCATCCAAATAAGGAATACTGGATATTTGAAATATTTAAAATAAATTTTGTAATTATTATATATATAAAAACCTAAAACACGAGACAAATATTACATACCTAAACACTAAATTCGAATTTGATTATATTTTTTATATGATAATTTATTGAATCGACTTGAGCGTAATTTGAGATTATCTAAATTTTATATGCTAATCATGTTTATTATGATTCAAATATCAAAATTAGTAACATTCAAAATATGTGGTTACATTGTTTAATAATAATAATAATTATTATTATTATTAATTTTTAAATAAAATATTTTATTTAAAAATCAATATCATTATCAAATAAATAGAATATCAACCCATTATGAATATAATAAAATTGTCTTCAAATATCAAATATTTCTTTTACCAAGATAATAACATGTATTCAAAATATTTTCAATACTCAATAGAGGTATTTATTGGGTTGAGTTGACCCGCAAACCTACTCAACCTAATTCGACCCGCACATATTGGGATGGGTTCGCATATTATTTTGTGTTAAATTTTTCTCAATTCGTAGAGTGTAGGTCGGGCTGCGAATTAGGATTTCCCAACCTGTACAAACTCGATTCACAAGCCCCTACATCAATATAATTTTTTTAATATAATATTATTTTAAATAAGTTAAGTTAGGATTTTTAATTTGTATTTTTTATATTTATATTACTAATTTTATTATTTTGTGTTTGTGAAATAATATTTTTAATTTGAAATATTATATTTGTATTATTTTAAATAAATTTAATTCTCTAAATAATTTTTTGTAATTAAAATTTTTTAATTTTCAACATGCCATTCTCACCTAATCCAACTTGTAGATGTGTGAATTTGATTAGTTTGGATTGGCAGGTTAAGTTAAAAAAACTCTTAAAATCTGACCCGTAATCATAATACTCAATACTTGGTCAATTTCCCTTCCCAGCCTCTAGCATTAGTGCTTACTATTATTATTTTAAGAATAATTTATTGGGAGTTGTTCTCCTACCGTCTACTCACGTAATAAGAGGTAGGTGAATTTTTATTTTTTTTATTTTTTAAAAATTAATTAATTAATTTTTATATCATGAATTTTTTAAAAATTTTTTGAGATATTTTTGTATTTTTTTGTAAAATTTTTTAAGTTACAAATAAATAATAAAAAAAATTATGAATGAATAGTAAAAAAATTTTAAAAAATATATATTATATAAAAAATACTTAATTACTTTTAAAAAATAAAAAAAATTAAAAAAAACATAAAAAAGAGATGATAGCTTAGTCTCCTAATCTTAAAATTAATTAAAATTTCACATAGTTATTGACAATTAAAATGTCACATCTTTAAATAATATAAAAATATATATATCTACGTACTTTGCGTATCCGCCATCCAAATCAACTTACATAGAATAAAATAACTACATGGAATCTACATTCTTGAAACAAACATTAAAAAGCTTCACTGAAACTCCAAACGGGTGGAACCCCTTCTGGACAAGTGACAAACAACGGACTTAGATTCGGGAATTGCCTAACTCCCGTAACCAAACAGGTTGTCACACCAGGAAAACCCTAATTTGAAAATTCTCTCTCCGTATATAAGGAAACCTAGGGAGCAATCTCGCCTAGCAGAAACCGTATCAGCACGAGGGGAGGGGAGGGGAGGGACAGAAAATCCGCGAAAATGCAGATCTTCGTGAAAACCCTAACCGGGAAGACCATCACCCTTGAGGTTGAGTCCAGCGATACTATCGATAATGTGAAGGCTAAGATTCAGGACAAAGAAGGCATGCCTCTTCGTCTTATAGCTGAAGAATACAATTGATGCTCATTTTCTTTCTCTATAATTGAATCTTTTCGCGCCATGATTTCCTTTTCTTTTCTAGGTATTCCGCCGGATCAGCAGAGATTGATCTTTGCCGGGAAGCAGCTGGAGGATGGCCGTACCCTCGCCGATTACAACATTCAGAAAGGTTAGTCTAACAATTATAATACCTGTTTGGCTGGCTAAAAAATGAAAGGAAAGATAAAAGATGAAATATTTACTACTGACTGTGTTAGTGTTCTTTCATTTAAAGTAGGAAATTAACTACCATTAGCTAAAGTCTACCTTCTGGTCTTTTTAGTTACTGTTACATTTTCGTGGCTCTAATAGTCAAATTGTCACCTTTTATGGTTTGTAGAAATTTCATTTAATGGGGTAATGTCTGAAAACCAAGTCTCGTAAACTATGATCTTCAGCTCCAGTTTGAATTATGCACCTTATTGGATCCATTACTCTTTTTTGCAGAGTCAACATTGCATCTTGTTTTGAGGCTTCGAGGTGGCATTATTGAGCCATCTTTGATGGCATTGGCCAGGAAGTATAATCAGGACAAGATGATCTGCCGCAAGTAAGTTCACATAGTATAGCTTCTGTGTTTTTAATGGAAGCCCGCATTTTAAGGTGTTGCTTGTGTTTCCCTAGAGAAAAGAATTAAATACAATACACGGTTCTCATGTTCTGGACGGTTAGCATTTGAGTATTGATGTATTAGATATGCATGCGAAATCTTGCTCTTCATGAATTCAGATTATCTTGCTTGTTTTCTTTTTTTCCCAGAGCAGGAATGTTTCCAAAGGCATATGAAATAAATGTAAGTAGCAGTAAGTTTCAAATATTAGGCTAACTGTAATGAGTATTCCCCTCAGACTATGAATCCCTATTGTTGAAGGAAGGTTATATTTTATCTCCAGGAAAAAGTTGTATTTATAACGATTATGAACTAAGGTGTGGTTGGTGGAACATAATCACGCGTTATCACAACTTTTTTACTCTTGTTCAGTGACTTGTTGTAAAATAACTGTTGTATGTGACTTGAGCCAAGGCAATAATTTATGATCAGTTGTCAAATGCTTACATGAGATGAAATTGGTTCGATACTAGTAAAGAGTGTAAAATCAATACTTACACCTCATTCTGATTTGCAGGTGCTATGCACGTTTACACCCTCGTGCTGTCAACTGCAGGAAAAAGAAGTGTGGGCACAGCAACCAGGTATACCATTTTGTTTTCCTGTTACTGTTGGTTAATTTGTGTTGATTATACTCCTCAAAATTCGCAAATTTCTTATTTTAATGATAAAATCTCAATCAATATGGTGTTTATTTCTTGAATTACAGCTGAGGCCAAAGAAGAAGATCAAGTAAACTCTTTCTATTGCGCTATATGCAGTGTTATCATGCATTGCTGGATGTATCTTGGAATCCCGATAGCCTTATTAGCTCGTTAGAATTGTAGGATTGTAGTTGATCTACAAATCTTTTGAAAATTGCTCTGGCATAGTGCTGTTATGATTTTGATCTTTTGTTAAGATGCATTGATACCAATTATGTTTGCATTCTAAGTGATGACGTTGACCTTGTTGCTACAGACAATAAATCGTGAGTTGTTGTCTTTGTTTATCTCCTCGTATGTCATATTTATATTTACGACAACCCGATTCATTTTTTTCATTTCAGCACTTGAAAATTAGATCTCTGCACCCTTCGCTTTTGCTGATTAAAATTACTGGTGTTTCTTATAATATTACTATAAGTAACACTTGTCATGATCCTTTCTGCCAGATACTTCTACGAGGGCATGCGAAATTCTTTCTTTCCCTTTTCTTTATATGAACAAAAGATATTTTTGATGTGCCTTCTTTAAAATACAACATTGTTCGACGTTCTACCCTCGTGCTACGGTTAAAGTGTAATAATTGCTCTCCGAGTCATCTATTGCACAACCGCATTGATCACTTGCTACAGATCATGACAACCAAAAACTGAAAACAGTTCAATTTTACTCTGAACATTTAATGGAACCATATAACTATTGCAACCTATGTCTTGTGTCTCTAGGTCTTCAGTTAGTTAAAATACGCCTTATCTTAGTTCTTCAGTATCCACCCTTTGTCGTGGCCGCTTTCCATTTATTATCTGTAATGAATGCGAAATCAGGTCAGGCATTTATATTTTACAACCCTTTTAACCTATCCTGTTTATCTTTTTTATTTTTATTTTTTCCTCTCCATTATATAATCTTCAACTATTGAACGGGATAGAATGCATACTTCGTTTGGAAAATGTTTTGGATCATCCTTCGGGGTGACTCCTGTGCCGCATATTCTAATTGAAGCAACTCGTCTGAGGAGAGGCGCCAACCAAGAGCACCCAAATTTTCTTCTGCTTGTTTTATTGACTTCACTCCAGGTATTGGAACAGTACCTTTGCAGATACACCAATTTATGGCAACCTGCCATCATAAAACCTTGCATTAGATAAAGTGGGTGCTTGCAATTTTGGAATGGTCAGAAAATAAGTGGTGATCGGGTGATCTATTGAAGAGGAAATTACGAGTCACGAAACTTAATTGGGTTGGTCGATAGCTAAAGGTGATTTTTGAATCTTTAAAAAGATGAATGGCGTGGATTCACACAGCATTTACTAGTAGATACATAAATAGTTGCTCTGGTGATTGGTCCTAATAATAATGCATGAGTAGCTCTTAACTAATTGTGGATAAGATACAAACCACTCTTTTTTTGACTCCACAAATATATGAATTATAATTCAAATAATCCTTTATCGAATCATTTGTTATGCAAGTTATCTCATTGAAGTGGTAACTTGGGTGCCTTGTACAGTTCAACGGAGACTGAAATGTAAGACTTTTTTTTATAAAAAAAAATTTTATGATCGAAATGTAAGACTCAAAACCAGCAGAAAGCTGAAGTGCATAAGAAAGGCTGATGAAAATATTAAAGTAAGTCGAAAAATAAAATTGGATCAGATTATGTTTTCTATAAGACAAAGTAAGTCGAAAAATAAAAACTTGATGGATGGCCCAAACCAAGACTGATGAAAGGATTCACAGAAGTGGATGATCCAAAATAAAAACCGCAAGCATGCACCTGATAGATGGGAAATGCACGTTTGGGTAATTAATGTGCTTATAACCTCCCCCAGTTAAATGTACGGAAGAGGGAATAAAAAACAAAAGGAAATGGCATAAAAATTCTGAAATTTTTTTGGGATTATTAAAAAAATCAAAAATCTAATGATTTATTTATTTAGCCGCAGTGCATAATCTACTTCTTAGAGATACATTCATGAAGGAAAATAACTACATATACTTTCACACTGACACATTTTGTAACTTTAACTAAGTAATTAACTGGCACTCACAGGACATGATAATAGGAAATTACTTACATAGAAAAAAAAAACAAGGAAAAAAGATATTACTTGTGCCATGCTTTTGCGACGTTTGTTTGCAATCTCTCTCAAGGAACTCAATAAAGGCTCCAGCCCTGGGAGGATTTGCCGAAACAGCAGGGCCCTTTAAAATAAGATAACTAAGTTACGATGAAAAAAAGCTGATAATACATCAGGTTATAAAGTTAATCACCAATTGGTGGTCTAACATATAAGGAAGTAAACTTAAATATCAACACACCGAGGCCCAGTTGGAAGTTTGGATGGTGAATATTTTCCAGTAAGCATTCCAAGTCCTAAGGGACTATAAGAAATCAAGCGTATACCCAGAGAATCACTTATATTCTTGATCTCTAACTGATCTTTCCCCATGCTTAGCAAAGAAAATTGGACCTGAAATATTTTGAAATTATAAAGCATAATGAAAATACAAGTAGAGAATGACAATGCCGGCTGGTGGCTGCATACAGATAGTCCAATATACAAAATCTCACAACAGCTTAAAGTTACTCAGGCCGCTTATGTTCATCAAATTGATGTTCTCTTCCCGAAACGCAATAAGCCATGTTAAATATAATAGTTATTAGTTTTATTGTAGATATCTTTTCTCAGCCATCTTTCTTTAAAGTATCTGCAAAAACATGTAACTTTACAGTTGTGCTGCTTGTGCATAAATATATACCTGAGCTGAGCATAAGGGGACTCCTCGGGCTTTCAGGTAATCATGTATCTTCAAAAGTTGCTTTGGTCCATAATTGCTCACTCCAACAGCTCGAACTAAACCCTGAAGAGCAACATAGTTATGATTATAGCATATCTGATCCATTAAGATATTGAAAAGATTTTACTTTCCAAGTAATCAATCGAATTCAATGTTTAAATATGTTTATTTGAAGTTCGAAAAGAAATAGGAGGAAGAGCAATGTGAGTGAAGAAATTATCAAAGCGCCCTGAGTGACTTAATCCACATTCCGTACTGTAAGGGTGAGATTTGTGTGTCCTTCCCATGTAAGTTTATAATACTATCATAACATGTCGCATTGCTAAAATCAACTATGATGTTAATAAGACGCATTTACAACCCTAAAACCAAGTCTTTACAAAAAGGTTGACTTGAAGTCTAATATATTCACCAGATAATCCTACCACTAAACATGAGTTATGGTAACCTTCTCATACATTGCCACTAGACCATCCCAAAGAGCTAGCTCCTGCAAAGGAGCATAATTTGCAGTTGACCAATGTAGCTGTCCTATCCCAATTTGCTCAATCTGCATTCGATCTAGAGATGCCCTGAAAATTCTATTATTAAATTTTCATATCATATGCAAGGAGATAAAGCAAGCTTACATTTATTATGGGAGATGGGAGGCCAGGAAGGATTTGAGAGGAGTGGACAAATTAATCAAGTATTTTCAGGGTGAATAATAACATATGAGGGACAACACAAAAGAATACCTGCAAGCATTCACAAACTGACTTGGTGTAAGGCGCCATGGATACGCTGCAAACTTTGTGGCAATTACTATTTCACCCTGGCCCCCCTTTTGTCCTGAGGAAGTAAATGCACAATTTTGTGAACAATTAGGAACCTAAGAATTCGTTACTATAATCTAGCATATTTTTCACATCATGGTATAATAAGGGAAATCTTATACTCTGCTAGTATGAGATGGTTAAAGCTTACATGTCCAGTGTTATCTACAACATCTAACAGAAATTCAGAAAGGAATCACTGATTAACCTTGAAATTCTCGAATGAACCTTCCCAGAAGCTTCTCGCTCTGCCCATTTAACCTTCCTGTACCATAAGAATCGGCAGTATCAAAAAGATTGACCCCATTCTGCACAGCCATATTGAAGATTTGTTGAAGCTCACTGTCCATCGACTCCTGGTACCCCCAAAGAAACTGATTGCCCCATGCCCACGTCCCAAACCCCATTGGAGATACACTCAGCGGACCCATCTTCACCTGCCATTACAGTTGAAGCTTGTCATTCACACCCAGAAACACCAATACAATGAACAAAAAAATATAAGATATAGTAAAGGAGGACCGCATATACCTTTTGCCATGGCCAGAAGGGAGGGAATTTGAGAGGCTTGAATAGGGAAGAAGGTAGAGGGGTAACGTTGGAAGGACCGAGAGAGCAAGCTAAGAGTGCCATTACTGAATACTGATGCCACCAATTTTGAGCAGAGTCACAAGTCCCCTTCGACCGAAGAGCTGAGTTAGATGGGTGGTAAGGATAGGATCATCGACCTCCCAGAGGATAGCCTGTTTGGTCCAGTACAATAAACAAATAAATAAATAAATAAACAAAAAATAATTACTCTGCCAAACTATCACGTTATATAGAATTTTTACACCCTTTTTTTCATATTTTTTATATTATTATTATTTATCAATTATTTATTAATCATATTTATTATTTATTTATAATATATTTATGATAAAAAATAATTTAAAAAATATAAGAAAAAGGTGAGGAATATACTTCGCCCATAAAATAAAGATAATTGTGTTTTGGAATAAGAAGAAAAAAAAATTTCATGAAATATTATTTTTAAAAAATAATTTATTCTTAAAATTTTACGTGTCCATTCACGAACTGTAAACTGTAAAGTGGATGTGGGAATCTTTTTTTATTGATATTTTATAGGTGTTTGCTATACTTGAGTGGCATTTCTTTTATAATTTTTATTTTCAAAATAATTTATAATACAAGTATTCAACAAAATAAAAAATAAAGTAAATTTTTTTATTATTTTTAATTAAAAAATAAAATACTTCTTCAAAATATTTCTTATAGAATTTTACGAAGCGACTCCATACTCATAAACTATTCGTTCTATGCTTTTATATCAGAAAAAAGAAAAAAAAAATTATTGTCTGAAAATGACTGTGTAATATTTGCTATATCTTACCCTGCTTGAAGAAAACCAGAGTCTGGGAAATTGAAGGCTGGACTTAGCTGGACTTGCATATTTGCCATATCTTATCCTGCTTAGTGTTTAACTACATTGTTCTGTACTGTTTTTTAATTGGATGGATTATCTTACACTGAAATACCATTAAATTAAACAGAGTATGATAATCAGATGAATTTATTTCATACACTTTAGTATAGAATGGAAGTGGGTCAGTAAGCCGAAGCTAAGAAATCAACAAATACACTGCTTTATTAATTCAAGCAACATCTAATAGTCAGATCACACACGTCACTTGGCTGTAGCTCTAGTGATAAGATAGGGGTGAAGTACGAGTAGAGGTATTAGAATTGGTCGTCTTCTACACCCAAAAAATACAAAAACAAAAAAGGACCACACAAGCATTCGGATGGCACGCAAGCATGAACTAACAGAGACATGGCACATTCTTTCTTCTTCAAAATCTCTAAACATTTGAATGAGACCTCCAAAATATCATCTTTGATCTTCTCGGCCAATCTACATGCTGCTTTTGGGCTGCTGGCATGTTTTAACCAGTCCTTGTTCTTCTTCACGGAAACCTGCAAAAATTTGTGCAGTGTGGTGCACTTTTCAAGTCCAGAAATCTAACCATTGTGAACTACTGCAAGGTTGATCTAAGAGACCACTTGGATCTCCACTGTACCATTTTCCAACTGATGCCAAGGGAACCTTTACGCGCTCTTCCATTCTTAGAAGTTGGTATCCTGTGTCCTCAGAATACACAGTCTTTTTGCTCATTTCAGTTTGATCTTGTGAATGCATGGCTTCTCTGTCCTCTAAACCCTCGTTTGAGAAAGTTGGCTGTGCTTCTGTCTTCCAATTGCTATGTCCGCTGCCTAAACCACCATCGTCTGCGCTATTTTCCTTGGCAACCCTGCTTTCCCTTTTCCTAGATGTCTCCATTAAATCATTTAGCTTCTGCAACTGTTGAAAAACAGATAACTCAATTACTGCGTTGGAAACTGAATTTGCTTCGTTAAGTATTTGCAGTAAGTACTCCAATTAGAGGAACCAGAATATTTACCTCTTCTTGCAAGAACTCCTTCTCTTTCTTTAGTGACTCAAACCGGGATGCTAAATTGTCATACTCATCTCTGAGCTTCCTGTATTCTTGCTCTATCCTTTTTGATTTCCATCTGGCTCTTCTGTTCTGGAACCATATAGCAACTTGGCGAGGTTGCAGCCCAAGATCTCTTGCTACTTGCATCTTCTTCCTTGGCTCCAGCTTGGACTCTGACTCAAATATGCACTCTAGTGATCTAATTTGTTCAACACTAAACCTCCTCTTGTTTTCTCCCGTGCTCTTTTTCTTCCTTGGACTTTGAGGTGGCTCTGAGCAGGTGAAGCTTTCAAGGATTTTTTCTTTTGATGCTTGAATATACTCATCACCCCCCATCATTTGATCAGTAAGCTGTGAGAAGGGAAGGATTTCAAAGTCTATGGGCGAAGATGGAATTGGATAGATGATTTGTTGGCCCCCCTAGAAATAACATATGCTTTAAAAGTCTGCTGAAGGGCATAGGCTGCAGAATATATAGTTAGCCATAAAGAAAGTATTTCGAGGCCATTTCTATCACGTTATTGGAACTTCAAATTGAAGGATCACAGCGCCATACAAGATTTAGATACCGTGTGGCTCTTACTTTCTTTTGCTCTGCAGGAAGAATTATCTTTGCTTTTTTACTTGTAGGCTACCTATAGGCCCAATACTTATTTGTTTGGAGAAGGAACTACCCACTTGTCACCCACAGAAGCACACGTATCTGTTTCTTTATTATAAGTAATGAAGGAGGAAAAAATCTACGGTTTCTAGAGAAGAAGAAATTGATCAGTAACAGTAATCTTTCTTGGTGCCTTTGACAGTCCGTGGCATTTTATTATTCTTCATCTTACCATTTCCAAGTTTTCAACTTGAACATAGGATTAGGACCATTTATATCCATTTTCACCCCAGGCAGAAGCTGAGCGTTGTAGTAGTTGTATTATTATGTTTGAACTTGATGAAGTTTGATCATATGAACACTTTTGACATTCTTTTGCTTGTACAAGCATGATAGCTTGAATTCAAGAAATAAAAGTGACAGAATTAGAAGTTTAAAACCAATTGTCAACAACATAGAAACATAGATAAAATACTTGGAAGGTACCAGCACTCCTATTGAGCTCAATTACTCTTTCTGAGTAGCTGCCATAAACCGACTGTGGCAGTAATAAGATGTTACATTGACTGTGAGTTCAAGCCAAATTAAGATTACTTTGTTCTGGGAGATTGCTGATGTCAATAATAGACCTATTCCTCTTTTGTTGTTTAAATCTGTCGACTACAATTTCTTATCCTTTGTCATCATTTTTAGGTTGCCAGTAAGTTTCTCGATAGTCAAACTTATCATGCTAAGAGTTATATGACGATCGCAACATTTGTACAAACCGTGACCAGATTGTTAGTTGGCAAAATTAACAGGGAAAAGGGCACTAAGACACACATCTAAAGACAAGAGCCTTACGTTAGCCCAATTAGGCAGAGTTCAAGTGAGAAAGTGGAAGTCTTTAATTTGATTCCCTATAAACCAAAAGAAAAAAGAGGCATGAGGCTATTTGGTTTGGCAAACTCAAAAGCTAATATTTATGAATGCTTGAAGTCAAATGAAAGGAAAATTTTTCAGTACTTGATAACTGATAAGCCAATAGGAACCTGAAAAGAGAGACAAACTATCTATCAACTATCACGCTTCGTTAAGGTACAGAGGATTCAGTGATCATATACCTGTTTAATAACTTCACCATGGTTTGCTGACGCCATTTCTACATATTCAAATGTCACAATGATTTAGACTAAAGAAATACTTTCTTGCCAACTTGGAAGTTATAGAGTTCTCATTTTAAATGAAATTTTAGCAGTGAAAGGCCTTTACTGTAGTCAAATTTCTCGTCTCTTCGACAGTTTGATAATAAGATAAGATGAGAACCATTTAATAATGTAGAGTTTCCATCAGACACAAGATAAGGGTCAAATTAAGTCGCCTAATGAAGACAAAGCGATGTCGGATTGTGGGGTTAAATCACAGAAAGCGAGTTTTTTTTCATTCATTGCCAATGATACCAGTTGGCCTTGGACAAACCCACTTAATTCCCGGTTTTGTTTTGTAGCAAAACTATGGCTGCAAGTCCTTATCTGATTAAGCTTTACCATGTTCATAGGCTCACTTTTTAATTTTTATACTCCGCTCATGGTTAATGGCACTTGCTTGTCTAGGTTGGTGATATGTCTCGTGCAAACAAGGAGATGCTCTGTACTTCAGCCTTAAATTGCACGCCAAGTGAGGCCTTTCTGAAGCATACTGACTCCTGAGAAAGCAATTCCACATAAGGAAAGCCAGTTAGCCAAGACTATCTACAAATTCCAAAAAAATTCAAACAGCTTTATAACACTTTGTTAGATGAATTAATTTCTTTGTTGCTTCCTGTCATGTACTTTGGGGAAGGGGGTTTCGTCTAAAGTCTGTGTCAACAAGGGTAATGGTGTGAAGGGGTTTTGTAATGGAGAGTTATGAGTTCTTTTTCTTGCGAGGCACAAGCTACAGCTAAGCAAAGTCCAAGAATACCAAATGCCAAAGGCAGTGGGTCATGGTCTTTGTAGGCGTTTGGTATGATTAGACAAATGATTCTTGTCCAGGTCCAGGAAACTGGGCAGCCTTTGCTTTTGGCTAGAAAACTGCGTGCGAAGAGAAGCATCCCCCTCCATTTCCGATTTCTTTCCTTGTGAAAATGCTATGATATGATATTTTGTCTCAAACGGCCATGATTATCCTTACTTTTTCGTTTGGGTGGGTATGGATTTTTCAACAAGTTGATCTTCTTGTAAACGTAAAGCTACTAAGATGAAAGACCTTTAGGCTCATGGGGTCCTTGCGCTTTTAAGGACGGGATAGGTGTCAAGGACAAGGAGCCCTTAGTGCCAAAGGGGGGTGCCCCACAACAACGATTGGCAAGCAAAGTTAGGTACTGGGTGCCTAAAAGTCCAAGTTGAGTTGATTGGTCTTCCAATCATTATTAGGTTTTGAGTTAGATTCGTCTAATGATTGTGAAAAGAATCAAGACATTGGGAAAAAAATGATATTAAACAAATGTGTATAAAAGATAACTAAGAATTTTTTTCTTTGTTGAGAAAAAAGATCATTTAGGACAATACCACTAATCAAATAATTTGTAAAATCAGCATACTAATGTTCAAAAGATGACATAACAAATAGTTGTTTATGCAAAAAAATTCATTAATCAATAATCTACCTTATCTTGCTCAATTCTTAATAGATAATTTGCAATTACATTCTCACTTCTCTTTTGATCGTAGAGAAGTTTAACAATTAAATATTGTTAGATAATAGAGATTGATGAGATCAAGTTAAATTAAAGGTAGCTACTATGTGGATGTAGCAATGCAGCACACCCTCTCATATCTTATTTTGTCTGTTTTTAGTATTATTTGACAATTTTTTTATTTTTGATTTATTTTTGAGAATTTTTTAAACTATTTTTTAAAATTTGTTACACTTCTTAATTTCTTATGCTGTTTATTTAACATTTTTTTAAATTTTATTTTTCATAAATAAAAAATTATAGAAAAAATTTTAAATTATTTCAAAAAATTTTAAAAAATATATATGATATAAAAAATAATAAATTAATGCCAAAAATTAAAAAAAACGGTAAAAAGGTATTGCATTGCTACAGCATCAATTTTTAATGCGCCACCTAAATTAAAACTTTCCATCTGTATAAAAAACAAGAGAAATTTATTAGATGGTACTGTTGGGTCACTCCTATTTTCATAGTCTCCATTAGTGTCTCCTTACCTTCTATTTTTACATAATTAAAACAAGAACTAATGGGACATTCCTTTATAGTTTTCTCTATAAACAACATTCTTTTTTATATAATAACAAACAGTCTCAATTATCAAAAAGTGGGTTCTTTTTTAAGAAATGCTTGATTGTATTTTGGGTTTCTTAGTTTTTTAAAGATATAATTTTAATCTCCTTAATTTATCTTAAACGATATGGTTCTTCGAATATCATCAAAGTTATAATTTTAGTCACTTAATATAAAATTAGAAAAATTATAATTATAATTTTGATAAATTAAAGAACCAAAAATACAATTAAAGCTTTAAGAAATAATAAAACGTTAAAGTACATTGCATGTTGTGAAATTTTAATTTCTTTTACTTGCTCTCTCTTTTTTTTTCCCCTTTCGATGTTTATATTGTTGCGTTGGAATTAGGTGAATTTATTTATGATATGATTAGTATATGATCCGTTGTAATCTTCGATCGCACTTCCCTAATGAAACTTAAAAGAATGAGCTTTTAATGAAAAATTTAGGATGGGCTTTCTTGTGGGCTTCCATAGTCATTTTAATGAGAGATGGGCTCAAGGATTTGATGGTTCTCTAAACACTGGGCTAGTAATACGAAATCCAGCCTGACAAAAAAAATATGATATTCAGTGTCTATGAAATAAGGGAAAAAATGAATGATGAAGAAATTGAACCGGATCGACTGCTCGGACTGAAAAAACAGGGAGCCGGTCTCATGACCGGTTCGATCAACTTCTAAAAATTGGCTTTATCAAAAACTGATTAAAAATTGTTGAACCGGTAAAGATAAGAAGAATAATGTGTATCAACAATTTGTTTGATTCCTTATTTATACAATTTTTAGAAGTCCTTTAAGTAAAATGACATCATTTCACAATGGCGACACCACCCATGACCCGCAGCCAACCGGAGCTGCCGCTGCTCTTCCTCTTGAATCCCCCTTTTTGTTCACACCTCTATATGCCACTCATTCCTCGAGCTTGTAAGTTGTAATAAGCATGAAGCAACTCAAAGTTAACAAGTTAATAACTCATAATTTTTTATAATTATTTTAAAAAATTTGTACAACTACCATTGCTTCTACCGTCTTGTATCATAAATAAATGAAACAGACACGTAATGACTAATAAGTGGCAGCTTTAACCCTTACCTAACCACTATAGTTGGGTTCGAGAAATGACCATGTCTTCTCTCCCTCTCTCTCTCTCATTCTCTGTGCATGACTTTCACTTTCTACTTTCTACTAAAACCAATTCATCATTTTCTTCATCATTGCATTTCCATGATATTAATTCCACAAAACCCAAATCCCATTTCATTCCTGAAACCAAGAGGCCGATTGCCTTCTTGAAGATCTGAAGAAGAGGATCGCAGAGTCAGATATGAGAAAAGCTAGCTAGCTTTGAAGAACTATATGGGGAAGCTTTCATCTTTTGTGGGGAATGCTGTCTGGTCCAAGGAGATGACACTAACTTAATTTCACAGTAACCCTTCTTGACAATTATATATGTTTATCTTATCAGATGCAATCTGCAGATCGTATTTGTGGGTTAGTGTCTCCTCGGACCAGGCTTCATTCCCCTCAATTACAGCTTCCATCTATACCTTTTGGTGATCCCGCCCATTCTGCTGAATTATCTCCAGGTGAGTTATGATGGGATATTTAACTGGTGGATAGGTGTAATGATGAAAATTTTGACCTTAACAGAACAGAAAAAGGTATCCATCATTTGCTTATGAATTCTAGTTTTACATTTTAATCAGCTCTGTTTTATGGTTGTTTGATTTCGATTCAGTCTCTGTCCTATCCTTTAATTTCCATCATTAGATCAGAAGTTCACACGATGCTTTATTACAGGTTCTCGTCTGTCTAGAATCTGCTTGTTATCCACTTTCTAGTTTCTTAGGGTTTCATAGACACCGACCTAGAATTTAAGGTACATAATGATAGTATACTATGGTAGCTCTCTTCTCAGTTTGATATATAGACCAAACAAGCTGCTAAAAGGAAAATAACTTCCTAACCTCCCACGCCTTATGGATTCATTATTGTATTGGATCGATCGATCTATATATAAATATTTTGTTCTCCTCAGTTAGTCGGTGTGTGGGTAGATTTCCAGACCTGCATGCCATGTGTAGATCTCTCAGCTTTACCAATGTTCTTTTTTATTTTTTTCACTTTGATTGAGTGGAAGGCATAGATGGAGAAGGATGGGAAGTTGAAGCATTCTACTGAGACAAAATATTCTGTAGAATAGATTCTATTTAATTTATTGCTATCTTTTCTCTTTATAAAAAGAAGGTGTCTTTCTGCTGTCTTTTGAAAATCTTTCTTTTGATTCCCTCTTTCTTTATATGCACATTTATCTTCTATAAATATATGAACTTTCAGGGATAATTTCGTTCTACAGAAGTGATATAGTGATTCCTATTATTTCATGTATATCTATGAGAATATTTACGTAAATAATATAGAGATACTTCAAGTCTGCACTCATATCTTCATATATACCGTCAGGATAAAAGAAAATGAGGAAGGAAAGGCAACTTAGGTTGAGTCATTTCACAAAAACAATAAACTTTATGTTGCACAAAATGGGTGGCTAAAGTAAAGTGAAAGGAATATCTGCGCACTTTATAGCTTATCTGAAATACTAGTTTTCTTCATTGCTTCAGTAAGTTGTCTCCTTGTTAACTACTGTTAGAAACTTAATGATTGTGGGAATGAAGGAGTCTTTGTTGATTTCCTACACTGTTTAAAAAATATATAAATGCATGAGGATATATATATATATATATATATATATGGCACCATGCATCTGTTAGTCTTCAGTCCCTCCACTATAAGTCTGATTTTATTCCTACATATATATAAGGCAAGCAATATGTAAAATCTCTTTCAGCAGTTTACAGGAAAGAAAAAAAGATTTCATCTTCTCCTTTTTTTAATCTATGGTTAATGAAAAAAAAAAACAACTTCTGATTTTGACACTGCCTCTGCATCTTTCTCCCCTTCGATGAGTAGGTATCAGAAGCTCTCAGAACCTTAATACAGGGACCTTTGCCTGTAACTGTGACAAAGCTCGATTTGAGGTCTGAGGTCTCAAAGCGCTTCTTATCTTTTTCTTCTCCGAATAAAGAAATTATCTCTTGTACAATACCCAGCACAAATTAAAGAAACTGCTATATTAATTAACTGGCAATATAAATGAACGCTTTTTGAAGAAAATTTGCCCAATTCATGTTGCTCTTTAATTAATATGCCTTCAGAATGTAGCTTCATTATAATAATCTTATAAACTCATTTGCAAAACCAATTGAGTAATTAACCAGTTTCAAAAGGACAGATAACTTATGTAGCTGAGGGTTGAATTTACATTCTTTTATTACTTGGTTGGACCACAGTAAATGATATATATTGAGGATTACTAAACTACAAAAATGTGGATATTTTTAATTATTGAGTAGTGGGTAGCAGGTGCGCAACACACAGACAAAAGGAAAAGAAGAAAGCTTAATTATATATATGTTTATGGGTGGAACAGAAAGTGATCACTGGAAATGTAGGTTTTATATGTATTGCCGTTGGCAAAATCATACCCAGTTCTCACTTTCCTGCTTTTCTTCCACTAAATGAATGGGAATCATTAAAACAAGGTTGCCCTCTTTGTATTTATGCTGACCCTTTGGATCAGTTTACATAACAGAAGATCCTTTTCTCTATGCCATTGAATTTGTTTTCCTTCGGCCCATTGATATGGCTTTGTATCTCAACGAATGGCAATAAACTGGGTTGGCTTGGCCTAATATGTATACAACTAGGGTGGTGATGAACCCCAATGAACAAATGGGCTATCATGGGCCTCTGAACTTTGATATTGGACTATTGGATGACTGTCCCCAAGAAAGAAAATAGCAACTCTCTATAGAGCAAGCTCTTGGGCCATATATAAAACAATGGATAGCAAAAGTAGTAGAAGATCCTAACCAGAAAAGTATCTTGTCAGATTTGGAAGGAAGCTTGAGAACTTTATAAGCGATTTATCCATGTTCTTAAAGGTTACAGTGCAAATGAATGTGTTTATTTTACAATCATATCTGATTAATGAGAAGTGGTACCACCAAAAACTTATAATGAGTCTTAGGCCGTTCGTTTCTCCATTTCGGGGAGAATGAATTTTTTTTTAAAAAAAAAAGTCATAATAAAATTTGAAATATTTGAAAATCTTTTTAACAAAAAGAAAAAAGTTGAAATAAAAGGTTTTTTTAGTAAATGTATCTATTTCTTTTCTCTTTTGTTCATCATTTTTTGTTCATCATAGACATTTATTTATTTTTGAATGATTACAATTTAATTACATATAATTTTTTTTATGACCGTCTAAATATAAATGGATAGCTTCAGTTTAAAAAGTGAGTAGAAGGAGAAATAGAAATCATTTTTTATTACTGCATCTGAACGTAAAATAACATCTCCTTATGATAAAATGTTTTATTTTTTCATAACTAACTTCTATTTCTATAAAAAAAAATTTTTTTTTACATTTGAACAGACCTTAGACTTTGTTAGGGAGGAATAAGAATAACCAAAGTGTTCAGACAATGTACACAGATAGGCTTAACCCAGAATGAGTATCTTATAAGGCGTTAGAAATGGTAGGCCGGATGGTATTTCAAGTTTTGGTAGAGGTGTAGTGGAGAAGAAACCTTTATTGAACTTATTTCTTGGCTCAATACAACAATGAAAGGGACTCATCCTTACTTATAGGACTCACAGAAAGTTTCTAATTTCTTAATTTAATGCAGCTCCCAACTACTTCTTATTATCTACCTTCGTTATTAAGATACTTCTAACAAAATTCAAATTTACTCTAACAAAAGGTAGAGAGACGTGTTTTGATCTTGTATTTACCAGATGTGAAGAGACATGTAGGAAGAAATGCATTTGTCTTCTATGCTTAAAACAAAATTGTTAATAAACCAGTCAATGTAATTGAGTGAGGAAAGATTTAGAAAATTTACATTAGATTTTTTTAAATTCCCGTTCTCTCTATCACTCATCCTGGATAGAAAGATAAAAGGACACTTGTTAGTAAACCTGGTAATTAAGACTAAAGAGGAATATAAGGTAAGATATTGTATATATTGATGAACATTTTAGTGGACAAGATAATATTATTAAGAATTGAAGGAAAGGGAATTGGGTAATCTAGTTTTGGTTTGTAGATGAAAAGAGAAGAGCATTGAGGGCGATTAAGGAGTAGTAAAGTGTATGTTTGTCCGAAAGCAAGAGTGCAGAAAATCTCATATATTCAGCCAGTCATCACAATAATCCACACTTTTTGGAGGACCAAGTTAAGTGGCTGCTTCCTTTTCTTCTTTGCTTTTCTTGATGCTTCCTTTTAATTATTCTAATTACTTTATAATCAACTTAAATTACGGAAAGTGATAAAAAGAAAAACATCTCGGGGAAGAAATTATACATGTCACTTTCTGCGGCTGAATGTGAAAGAGTATGATGGATTCAAAGGCCTTACTGAAGGCATCACCAAATAGTGTGGAAAAAGATGCAGCATCTCCATCTGGAAAGTAGGTGAGATGGAAAGAAGATAAAAACCAAAGTTTGCTCACCTGCACTGCTATCCAGCCCATGGCCGTGCCACAATCATTTTGCTTTTGATAAAAAAAGTGGGAAGCACTTGAAGTTGATACCAATGTCCTGCTTCGTCCAACGGCTATTTAATTATATGTTCTCTCTAAGAAAAGAAAAAAATGTTGAAACGACTTTGTATAATTTCATGTCTTTATCCCCTTTATCTGGGAACCTTTGATGCCTTTAATTTGATGAACGATGAAACCTCATATATATTTGGTAACTATGAATGAAGTAATGTGGAGCCCATGGGATTGATGATGTTGTGCAATGGCACACACAAGGACCAGAATTATTGAGAGGATGTTTCTTAGACAAGAATTATGCAACAAAATCTGCCACTAGTTGCGCCCCTATCATTGGATTAAGGAGGGGTCCATCATCCCTAATCAGGCCAAGGCCAATTCCGCCATTCCCCCTCCACTTTTACTTGCTCGGCCGCGTTTTCTTAGGGTACCACCCAAATGTACTATCAAACTGGGCCTTCTTTTATGTGAAGTCAATTTCTTCTATAATTTTAATCATTCCACCAAAATTGCCATGAAACTTCATTTGTAGAACAATTAGATAATTTTCTTAAAAATAAATTAAGCTTCATTGTTGACATCACTTTGATGTCAACATGGAAATTGTGAAGTGCATATCTAATACTACCTGGGCACGCAAGTCAGCCTCTAATAAAAGATAGAGGGCCCTGCTTAGTTGAGGTGGGTCATCCTTACCTCTTGTGAGAGTGCGACGGACGTATTATGAAATTTTTCAGAAATTGTGGGGTTGGTCTGTGGGAGTAAAGTTTCAATGATCATCATTACAATTGTATCACGTAATATTTTTTTAAAATTTAAAAAAATATATCACGTAATACAATCATGACGATTATATTAAATTTATTTATGTGAGTATTTTTAAAAAATTTACATATTAAATATTTGAATTAACATAAGGTTTGATCTCTATTATTTTAAATAATTGTTAATTTGGTCCTTGTAATTTAAGTTTAATCAATTGAGTAATTATAGTTTTCATTTCTATTAATTTGGTCTCTACCATTAAATTATCAATTAATATCAATAAATAATTAATTAATATGATAACTAAAATATTTACATAACAATCATACGTGAGCCATCACCCATTCAAAAACAACGCAGTCCTCACTAGATGCATCTTCCTTTTAAGGGTTGAAAGAACCAGAAGCTCCATTCTCATAATAGTCTTGGCCTCCAACATAGCCACAAGCTGAATCATCCATGGTGAAAACAAGAAAGGCAGCAGATCAGAATGGGCGAGAATACAAGCAATCTCCAGAAGAGAAGAAGAAGCTGGATGTTCTTCTTATTGGTGGAACCTGGACCAGTTCCTCGGACCTACTGCTTTACTTCATGCCTATCGATGGATCTCTGACAGCGAAGATCAGTTCAGGCAGGAGAGATTGATCACAACAACAGAAATATCCATGGCTGACTGCGTTGTTTTTCAATTGAGGATTGTGAGGTGAAAATTTTGTGAAATAATATTGTTACTAGATATTTCAATTAGTCAATAATTTATAATTTAACAGTTGTGATTAAATTAAAAATTATAAAAATTATAAAGATTCAATTAGTTAACATTAAATTATAAAAATTAAATTGATAATTATTTAAAATTATAAGTACTAAATTTTATATTAATCATAAATATTTCTTCTAATTTAAATATTTTTTTGTATTCAAATAATTTAAAATAAAAAATATATAAATGACATTAATTATATCTAAAAAAAATTCAAGTATAAATAATTTATTTAGTGTAGTTACTACGAAAAGTGAATTTCTTCTACTATTGGCTATCCCCTGGATGATGATGTGTACAAGCCACCTCCTCGTTGTCGGTCAGATTTATTATCGCTGGTGGACCCTACGTTTTGCCAACGTGGTACACCCATTTGCCAGATCTTATCTCATTTGCCTGTGTTACCAACCGCAACTTTTGCTATGGAATAATAATTGGCTAGTTTATCAAAAAATCTTATACAATTTCGAGTAGTACTCTTTAAAAAAAATTAGGGTTGAAATTAACCCAGAATTATTAAGATAATTTAGGTTGATATAATATTTAATAAACGTTTAAAATAATATTTTATCAACATATGAACAAAAAATTGAAGTCGAAATATTTTGTGGGAGATAGAGCAAAAATATACATTTCACATGAATATGAATTTTTTTGTTTTATCATATTCATTTATTTTTAATATACAATTTAATGAACCGCATTTATACAATTTGAATAATAAATATTTCTTTTCATACAAATGATATAACTAATTTTAAATTAATATCCATCCTCAAATAAATGTATATATTACACTATTAAAGTTGACTACGTAAAAGTTATTTTTAAATTATTTATAGGATAGTAATATTTTATGAAATAGAGAAGTGGTTCTCACATGAAAATAATTTTCTCCTCTTATTTCATAAATAACTCAATACCCACTGTATTAGAAACAATATTGGCGAATCATTTTTTCTTCAAGGTTGGTATTCTATCGCTGCCATGATTCTTGGATTTGACTACCTCGATCTATCTTGAAGATGCGCTGCAAGTTACACCAAATATTTATGGCCTCAATCATGCTTTTACAAGAATTTTCTTTTAATTCATTCTTTTTTATTGTGGTAGAAACAATGCTTTTCTTGATCAACGTTGGGAGTTCATTCTATACCTTATTCCTAACTCTTTGTTGAATCCCAATATTTGGGAGAGTTTTACCAAATCCCATCAAATATTTATTCATTTTTGGTAAAAGAAATATTTCCTTATTTCGGTGTGTTTGATTATTATTCACGTAAATTTGTTAAGAAATTAATTTAAAATATTCATTAATAAACGATCTGTTTAAACACGATCTAGGACGGTTTGTTGGAAAAAATAAATAGGAATGAGGTGTGAAGAGGGCGTGGCGTAAGCAATAAAATAACAGTTTAGAACAAAGTCTACCTTAAAAAGAAGTCAAGGGACCTATCTAGTAATTTTTGTTTTTCCAGGAAATGGCAATGTTTGGCCTTCACAAAGGAACCTCAAAATTCCAGCTGTGAAATCTCCATCCTAGACGGCAATACAAACAAAGAGTCTCCAATCTCTATTCCCACTCTAGAAATTTAACCATTGATGTTTGTGTACAAAGTAAGTAAAACCCTAGAAGCATCATGAGTCATGACATCACCTACACTCCTTCACACTCACCCTAGCCTTCACCTCCCTTATATATACCCCAATCTCACCCTCTGCAAATCCTCCTCATCCCTCTTTTTTCTTCTTCTTAACTTCATATATGTGGGTATTCTCTTTATTCCATTTATCATGAGCAATATCCCAAGATCTCTCATAGACTCTTCTCTTTCCCTCTTCAAGCTCGCTATATCAGCTTCTGATCCCTGGCCTTTCTCCCCTGTCTTTTTATAACCCTCAAGAATTCTACACTTTTTTTCTTTTTCTACTCAAAACTAGTTTTTTTTCATTTTATTTTTTGTTGGCTTTCTTGGGTTTTCTTGAATATGGGGATTGCTGGAGATAGCCACAAACACCATCTGAATTTCCATCTGCATATCCCTCACCTCCATTTCCCCCACCATGAGAAGAAGGATCTGAAATATATCCCGAAGGGGTGTTTGGCAATCTTGGTGGGTCAAGGAGAGGAGCAGCAGAGGTTCGTGATCCCTGTGATCTACATCAACCACCCACTGTTCATGCAGTTGTTGAAGGAAGCTGAAGAAGAATATGGGTTCGATCAGAAAGGCCCCATTACCATTCCCTGCCTCGTGGAAGAGTTCCGCACCGTCCAAGGCATGATTGATAAGGAAAGTTCTCACCACCATCATCATCACCATCACCATCATGCTTGGTGCTTTAAAGTTTGATTCAGTTATTTAAACCATGTACATGATTTTTTTTCTTTTTGATTTTCTGCAACGCCCAGAAAGTGTTGTAGAAACGATAATGACGAAAAAGCTGAATCCAAATTTGTATGTATTTTCGGGATATTTGTTTGGATCAATGACAGATAAGAATGATAATTCATAAATGTTCTGTCGTTATTAATTCTTGATGTGTTTAAATTAATGTGAACATATTAAAGAAGAGAGGTCGTTTTGTTGGAAAGAGTTGTAAGCGTGAAGAACACGGTTAGGATTTGGAACAAAGTGAGGGATACGTCTTACCCTTTTGGCTGTTTCAGCTACAGGAAAACAGGAAAAGTTTTATTAACTTAGAATATTTGGGATTTAACAATAATCTGTTTATTTGTGTGGCCTGAAAGATGACATAGATGAGAATACGAGGCCCATAGACAAAGTTATGGTCTTGTTTTTCAGCTTTTGTGCTGTTGCTTTCTCTGTCTTCTAATCAAAGTGTTGTCGCTTGGCTTTGGCTTTCTATGGCCGTGAATTAGGATGTTCATATTAAGTTTGGCGATGAATGGTCTTGGATCAAAGAGGATTCAAGTGTAATTAAACGCCCCACTTTGTTTGTCCTTCACATTTGTCTTTTTCTATATGCTTTTTTTCAGATCAATATACGGGGTTTTGAGAGAAATTGGCCCCAGAAAATTTCAGCAAATTAAGCAAGAAAATGCATATCCATTAAAAGAAAGGTGTTCAGATTATGGTTCTATGAAGCAGTGCTACCGAAATGAAATTTAAGAAAAAAAAAAAACAAACTCATTAAAACTCCAATTTGATAACAATCACATTTTCCTACGAAGGAGAGATGTTGACTTTTGAATATAATTTCTTAATCTTTTTTTTTCTTAAAAACAAAAACTGATTTATAAATGTATTATTTAAACCAATAAAAAATTGAGGTTGTAATCAGTCAATCACCAAAGTCAAGTAATCATCACATTTGTTTGCCGTATCAAAGAAATTATGTGTTCCTTATCTTGTTTTTCTAACTTGGAATAAACTTATTACGCAAAGTCTGTATTAAAAACTCAAGGAACCGAAGATCAATATTCCACCACTTATGATTGGCCCTAATGAACCTTCTTTGCTCACAGGAACAATTCTTGAACCAGTCCGCGTCCACCTTTCTTGGCCAATTCTAATTTGGGTTTGAGCCTTTAATTAAATTAGCAGTTTTTTATTTAATAATTTAAGTTCCAATGGTCAATCCAGCAATGAACAACCAATTCTCCTCATCAAGTTGGCCTGTTCTGCGGACTATTTCATTTTAAATTCTTCTAATGATTCTGGAAATAACCTTTAAGTACCAGAAGGTAAACCCATTCACACTAACACTGTCAACATAGATTGGTTGACTGGGCCTGAATTTATTAATATATAATTCTCTAATCTGCTATCTAGCTTGCATGGGAAGGGGACCTTAAGAAATGGAACTGCATTGCTTTCGAAGTATTCATTATGGAATTTGTATTAGTTAAAATGTTCTAAGCTATGGGTCATTAGCTAACCATTTTGGGGCACGTCTCTTATTTTGACCATTTTCTTTAACGTAGTGACATGGTGTCCAACATCGGGATTAAACACCAAATAGTCAGAATTCATTATTGCAATAGAGTAAAGTGAAAATGAATAACAATTAATAAGAAAATTGATTTTCATACATATCCGTTAATAATTATCAAGTTATTCTTACTCTTTAAAATTTTAAATCGTTAATTTTCGAAGTATAAACAGTGTTTGACTTGCAACTCTTAACTCTTAAGCTGTGAACTTCCTCTGCCTCAATCCTTTTTTCGGAAGAAGGGCTAGCATTGTACCATAAGCTGGTTTTGACTATAATAGAAACGTATTCAATCTTCACACGAAATCCCTTACAAGAAAACATGTGCGATCTGTGCTTACAAGTTACAAGTAAAATTGAAGGACAATTTTACTTTGCACGTAAATTACACTAGGAATAAAACAATATGTTAGCTCTATTTTCCCACGATCCAACCCCCCCAAAAAATGTTTAGTCCTTTCGTAACATTTCCCTTGCAAGTCAAATATTAAAAAAAAAATAGACAAACTAATTTCAACAAATATTGAATATTAAAAATTACGCCTTTGGTCATACTAGCGGGCGGGGTCTGGTATTTGAACTACGAACTGTGACACCATGTAAAAACTTTGCGTATCCAGTGGAGCTTAGTTTTCCGTCAGATTTTCTGATCCAATCACCTAGAAAAGTATAAGCTGATGGACCCAGATTCATCTCCTGAAACATGTATTCAAATGGTCAGTGGGCTATAGCTTATTAGCAAATATCAACTATAGGTGTTCTTTTACAGACGGATGCCAAACCTGCGCCAACTCCTCAACTGAAATGACTCTGTTGCCTTCCTGTTCAAAATACTCAAAAGCAGTGGTTGCAATTCTCTCCCATTCTTCACGAACCTCAAGTTGGTATACGTTGATTGCAGCAGCACAAAACTCTTCGAAATCCATTTTTTTATAAGCCAGAGGCTCCATCTTAATTCAAGAAATACGCAGTTTAGTACAAGGCATGTAAAAGAAAATCATAATCCCATGAGGGCAGAAATTTGAAGAGTTATAGTTATTGACACAAATCCATTTGACTATGGCGATATTGTTCAACAGTGGAAGTGAGCTTGCATTTGTTTTAATACTCAACTATACCGTCTGCATAATTTTACTATAAACTAATAGACATTGCCACCTATTTTCATTACGTTCTACTGTCGCGCAGGACTTTCAACATGTAACTTACTTCACACCCTGTGACACTTGAGTCATATCATGCAATTTGTTTTCAATTTATTGTAAGACTACCAAATCTTGATAAGAAAGACATGCTAGACATTAGGCTGGAAGCACAAAAGACAAAAAAATATCCAAATAGTGAAATGCAGAAAGCTGGAAGTAAAGCATTCTTATTTCAATAAAAAATAAATACATGTCAACAACAAATCAAAGATGCCTCACCAAATTTAAAATGTCAGGGACCCTTGATTCCTTCATGGTATCGGTAGCATTTTTCATGAGAGCCTGCATTTTCCTTCAATTTCAGTTGATAGGTTGTGGAAACAATAGCAGATAAAATCAACTACAAACTTTAAACGTTACATGAAAAACAGATTAATATATTAAAGTTAGCATATAAGAATGGCATATTTATTTCAACAGATAACATCATTGTATGTTTACGAACATTGTCTAAATGTCATAGAAGGAATAAAATTATAATAACCAAGCACTAACCGCTCTAAAATTGTCAAGGGAAACACAATCATTTTTTGGTTCTAAGAGGTTAAATTGTGCTCTTAGGTAGATGAGCTCATCTTCTGGCAATGCTTTGGAGAGAGCCTGCATATGGTACAGGAGAAAGAGGAAGTAAACGTAAGGGAAAGATATAAGATGTATTAATTTTAATGGCAGCATAACAGGTGACTACCTTCAGTGCTGCACGTTTGAAAGGTGTGGCACGCACATATGACTTGACTAACTTGTAAATTAAAATGTCTAAAGGAATAGCATGGTTTTCATTTCTCAACCATTGGTGAGCTGAAAATATGGAGCTAACTCTTTGTCAGTAAAAATCATAGGACGAGATTTGGGTGAGACTTTAGAGAGAGAGAGAGAGAGAGAGAGCATTTCAATTTCAAAGGAGTCAATTGTTGAGATAACCAAGGTCTGAGAAAAACATTCTAATGAAACATACTTAGAGCTTGGGCAGCAGTCATCCTTTTTCTGTGGTCCTTGTTCAAAAGTCTCTTTACAAAGTCTTTAGCTTCAGGTGATATTGATGGCCAAGGTGAATCATCAAAGTTAGGATTGGCTCTTAGCACAGACCGAAAGATTCCTGATTCAGTGCGTGCCCAGAATGGTCTGCTTCCACATAACAATATGTATGTTATAACTCCAATACTCCATAAGTCTGCTTCGACACTGTAAGATCTATGGAGAACTTCAGGTGCTACATAGTAGGCACTGCCAACAATATCATTGAGGCGTTGATCTGTATGTAAAGTAAATTGTCAGTTCTAGCAGTGCAGAGAACAGGAGACAATACTAAACCCAGAATTAATGAGCACCATACATTCAGATGCATCTCTGCCAGAAAATAGTAAGCATTCTACAGGCAAACTTATAAAGTCGGTGGCAGAGCTTGGAACAGGAAAATCAAATAAACTATAATCAAGTGAGAAAAGAATCAATTTACTGCTAATATGTCTCCAAACTTTTTACCGAAGTACAGAATTATATTACTTAATAAGTAATACAAATATAAGCAAAGTTTTCCTACGCTTATTCCCTAGTACCCACTTTGCCAACACAATAAAAAAGTCTGTCAGAAAAAAAAAATGAAAAGAGAAAACAAAATAAGTTAAATCAGATCTTGAAACAATTTCATATAAGGGCCACCCATTAAGGGTGTTCTTGGCAAGAGTAAAAATGGTGAATTAAAATTGACAAGGTATTTAGACAAAATATGAGTTTAGATACATCCCTCATATTCATTCCTCCATTTCCCAACTTCTCACTTTTACTCCTATCAAGTTCACCCCCATGTCCAACCAATCAATCTGTGAACTGCATGCCATACTTAACAAAGGAAATAGATTTAAAATACTCAATGTACTTGATGAAAACAGTATATCAATAAAGATAACTGAGGATCTTTTTTGGTTCATGCAAAATGGGCAATCAGGAGCAACCAAAAAATGGCAGAGGAGTAAAGCAACTCTTCCAAAAACCTATACCCAATCAAATAGCCAAACTTGAAGATATATATACCATCATGCCATCCTTCAACCACTATCAGGAATTTGATTATCCTAACATGTAATACAAAATTACTTACTTACATATATTTAATCATAATATTTAGTTTTCCTTCGAGGAAAAAAAAAAAAACTAGACATTACAATTTTAAAATTTACCACCAAGTAATATATAAATTTCCACATCATCAGACTTCATCCAGTTGGTTAGAAGTGGTCAGTAGGAGTTCAACCTAAGCATCAAATTAAAACTAATTGGTAAACGGAAAGAGAGGGAAAGAGAAGTAGGAATCAGCAGTAATAAAGTTGTATACCAGTATTGCAGGATTATCCCATTAGGAAAGGGGTGATGACAATTAGACTAGCAATATTTGAGGGAACGACAAAATGGTAGCAATCATCTTGCAAAATGCACTCTCAATTCCAAATGTTTATGTTTGCCACATTTGCACACCAACAAAATTACCAGGATTATAGTCACTGCCTCACGAGGGAAAATACTTTTGTATAGAATATGGTCACGAATTGAGATATGGTAGAATTATCACAATTCCATTATCTTATTGTGTTCATTATTCACAAATGAAAAAGGCACTGACTGTATCAGACAATACAGTATGATATATGCTTGGTTATTCTCTGGCAGTTTGAATGTATCAGTTCAACCATCCCAGTGCATTATATACCAAACTAAAGCTAAGATGACCACACAATAGGAGAAAGTTAGCAACTTATAAATGGTATTGGTATGCTATAATAATTGATGCTATTATAGATAACTCAATCATTACCTGGCCTAACAAAATCAGATAGACCAAAATCAATAGCCTTCATCTGTGAATCATCATCTTTTGAGACAAAAAGAAAATTCTGCAGAACAGGCAAAGCATACAGAGAGACAAGTTATACATTGGAGAGGTAATTATAACAAAATGATAATAATAATAATAATAATATTCATCTAAAGGCATGACTGAATTATGCCATACCTCTGGTTTTAGATCACGATGAACAACTCCTTGAAGATGACAAAAGGCAACTACATCTAAAATTTGTACAAGAATAGCTTTAGCATCTTGCTCTGTGTATCTTCCACCTCTTTAACATAATTAAAATTAAAAGAATCCAATTAGAATCATGATAGTCAAAACTCAAAACCAAACTTCTATCAGGAAGGTATATAAATAAAAGAAAACTAAGATAGTACAAATGAAGCATAGCATTTCATTTTTACCTTGAAAGAATTCTGTCAAGTAGTTCTCCACCCTCACACAATCTGACAAAAACAAGAATATCCTATTACTTCAGAATAAACATCTAATTCAACAACTGTACAAGCCAAGACTGTTTATTGGTTAGATCTATCCATCTTACAAACATTCTTGGAATCAAGGACTTGTGATGGAAGTCGTTCATCCCCAACGACTTTAAAATGATAAGAAACATGCATGAATTTACCATAAAACAAATATACAAAAAAATCTTAGCAGGATCGAAAGCAATATTCAGAAATAATTGTTTGCAGACATACTCCATCACTATGTAAATGTTATTGGCATCCTCAAATACATCATGAAATTTGACCAAATTTTTGTGTCCAGATAAGGCTTTCAACATTTTCACCTCCCTCCGTACATCTTCAATTGCTATTGCTGTTGTCATCTGCCATATAAGAATCAGCAATTACAATTACCTTTATTATACTAAAATAATCAGGTGAGAGCGAGCACAACTTGAAAATGAGAGTTCAATTCATGTTTAAGTAGGTTATAAAACAAACTTGAAAATAATTTTGGAAGTAGTGACCATGATATGATAAGAGATTACGCCCCCCCCCCCCCCCAAAAAAAAAGAATTATGAGAAAGTGCAGAAACCCAGACTCCCAGAGGCAGCTTTGCACATACTCTCCCCATAAGGACATATGTCAGCCATCAGATGTCAAGTAACCAAATTCAAACTTTTACATTATTTGAGGCCCTTGTAGATTGTAAAGGATTACTTCTTAAAAAAAGAACAGTCCATGATCTTTAACTTTCTTCTTCTTCTTCTTCAAAGAAATAACAGTCCATGTGTGTCTAAGTGTCATTGCTAGGTCATCAATTTTATGAACTTATAAGTAATTCCATGAATAGCATCTAATTGAGATTGGGGACCCAGTAATTTCCAGGTTCACTATATAAATTATTTCTTCTTTAAATCTAAAGTTAAGTATTGATATGTTTACTAATGGTCCAACAGAGGTAGACCAAAAAGCTTTACCCAAACAAAAAAGTAACTTGGATGGTTTCTTGCAACCTCCCACTTCCTATCCTCATGCTTTGGCAACAAGGAAATATAACCACCAAGTTTCACACCTCAAAGACAAGAGCCTCTGCCATTTGAGCCATAGTCCATTGGCCATCCATAAAATAAATCTAAATCTTCTTCCGATAAATGCATGGTGCCCCATTAAAATAATTAAATAAACAACTTTCTTGACATATGCATTTTTGGGTCCCCTTATGCAGAACTTCAGTAACAACTAAATTTTCCAATAACTTATCCTCACCATTTACCACAAATGTTAAAGCTTCACCTCTTGGTTCCTTGTGTTATAACAACTCTTCCACCTATCTCACAGAAATTTCTGTAAAGCTCCAATGAAGTCAACTAGAGGTTAGTATCTGCTCCAAATTGTTTAAGCATCATCACTTTTCCTCTGAAATTACCCTTCAAAAGAAAATTTATCTGACATTGCTAATCCTCCAATCATTTGTTCTGCATACCTTTGGATTTTTTAAATTCTTCAAGGCAAAACTGATATCGTTTCTCTATTTCATGCCAGCATTATTAACTCAGGAAATGACAATAACATGGGTTGGTCGTACTGTTGTGAATTTCATACTGTAGACCAGAAAGCAACCTTGGACGTCACCAGTAAAATCAATTTAGGACTTCTGAGAAGATCAACTAGCCCAGTCGCTTCCACAATGGTATCTACACGGAATTTTTGAAATAAAGATGATCCAAAGAAAAAAGCGGCACCATAATTTTTCGAAGAAGCAGACTTGACCGTTGAATAATCTTTGACTGTCCAGATTCAACAGTAAGTAATCACGAATTACATTTGGGCATTTGGCCAACTTCACATGGAATTCCAGTGCCAAAACAATCATATCATGGAAGGGAACCCGAATGACCCAGAGTCAACTCATACCAGCTCTCAGTAAAAATATTTGAATTGATCTCCATAGTTTATATTTTAAGTTCTAAATTAATCATCCAACGAAAATTTATATAAAATTTAGCTACAAATACATATAATATGCCTCTCACCTTAGCTTTCGATATGATTTTCACAGCTACCGACTGTCCCTTGAGGTCTCCCTTCTTTGCTTTCGCCCAGCAAGTATGACCAAAATGTCCTCGACCTACTTCTTTTCCCAGCTCGTACTTAGCCCCAAAGTTCTTTGCATATCCGAAGCTCTTATCCAGCGACCTCTCTCCTTCTCCACCTTCACCTTGCTCCTCCGGTATCGGCCCATCCTTCGGCTTCGTCTTCCCCTGCCGTCGCAGTATTGCCGCCATGATCGGCTTCGCGGGCGATGGAGGGGGAAGAGGCCATCTAAATTTCCTTCCTGGAGTTCTGGCCGGCGACGGTGCCACCCCAGGAGGAAGAGGGCTCGTGAAGGGACTGGTGGAGAAGGAGTTCGCAGGAGTATACCTGCCAGGGGTTGCATCGCCAGTTCCAGACACTGAGTTACCCGAAGGCGGTGGCGATGCAGCTGGATGAGGGGATTTGAAGCCTTGATTGGCGGCAACGGTTTCATTGTCGACGGCAGAAACATTTTTGCTGCAACAATGCCCCATGGATGACTAGGGAGGCCCAGATGGTGATCGGGAAAAGTCAAAGGGTCCTCCAACAAGGGAGAGAAAGCGTCGCCGGCAAAATTGAGAAACACTGTAGAGAGAGAGAGGGGTGGGAAAATGGGGAGGAAGTAAAAGTGTAGAAGAAGAAGAAGAAGGAACCGGAGGAAAAGCAACTGAATTAAATTTGAAAGTCAAGAGAACAATTACGATAGTCCAACTGTATCAATCCATGACTCAAACGCTTTGCTTCGCGTGCTATTTCCTAATTCTATTTACTAATTTACTTCCTCAACATTTCTTCCTATTTTTCCTTCCATTTTTATATAATCTTTTGTTTTAAAAAAAACAGTAATTTTAGACAATTATTGTTGTATAAGGCACGTTACACAATCGTTTTCATCTATATTAATTGATTTTGAAAATTATTTATGAACGGATTTCAATTTTTATTTTTTAGGTTAGTATACGATGGTTTCTTTTGGTACTTGTCTACAAGATTATATTTCTTTTTTAATACTCGCATAATTTTATATCATTTTTTTAATTATAAAAAATTATATTCCTTTTGGTACTTGTTCTTTTATTTTTCTAAAGAATAATGAGTAGTTAGTAAATATTATTTATATTATACTCTTAATTTTTTTTAAAAATAGTAAGCAATTAAATTTTTATTTTAAAAATATTTTACATACATATTAGTACACATTAAGACATTAATATATGAAATTATTCATTGAAATATCATTTTCAATACTTAATGAAATATGATTTTTTTTTCTCTTAATAAGATTTTATTTGTCATTGTTATCTAATCAAAGATACACGATCCGTTAAAGTTATACCATTAATTAGGAAATAAGAACAGTATTTTTCCAATGTTATATTACATGTGTTGTTGGTAAACAAGAAAGAATAAGCCATTTTTCATAAGTCAAAAAATAGATAAAAAGGATACACAAATAAAAGAGGACGGTGGGAGGAAAAGAATATTTGTTGCATAATATAAAACTTATTTTTATTATTATAATCTAAAAAATTCTAGAACACAAACATGATATTATTTGTCATACTATTTTGTATAGTTTATTGTGATTACCATTTAAATAAATTATAGCCATGACTTAATTCAAGGGTGTTTTGAAATAAAATCAAATATTATTTAAGGGGAATAAATTCTTGATAGAATAATTGTTTTGGATGTTCAGAATTTACAGTTTATTATTGTGAACATGAATCTACAATTTAAGTAAATTGCAATCTACAAATTTGATAAATTTTATATCAATTTCTTAATTTGATCTATTATTATATTTATTATATATATCACATTAGAGAAATATAAAAATAAATACTACTCATATAATTTATTTAAATCCAATTATTCACATTTGTCTTTGAATTTGACAAACATATCCAACCATATACTGAAATAATTATATATAAGATTAATAAAAATAAAAACAACGATAAACACTTAAAAAATAATATGTCCATTCCTAGTGTATTAATTTTTTTAAATATTAAATATTAAATTTGAATTCAATAATTAAAATGATAAGAATACTTTTTTAGCCATTAATTCAATCCCAAGTTGGTTGGGTTTACTTCATTCTTTTTCTCGGCTGAAAATAATTCAGGTATTATGGTTACACAGTATGCTTAACTATAACAACAAACATACCACGTAATTATAGTACTATAGATTTTCTCATTGAGGAGGGAGAAAAGGCAAGTATTTTGTTTTTTTAACAAAAGAAAAAATCACGTTCAAAAGTTGACTAATTGGGAATACTTCCATTCAAAATTACGTGGTGGTCTTGTCAATCTTTTCTTTTTAAAGTTTGTAAATAGATTTTTTTTTGCTTTTTATTTTAATAACAAATACAATGAACTTTTGTGCCAAATTAAGGAAAGGTAGAGACTAAAAATAATATAAAGTAGTAATATAAGCACCAAAAATGACATTTGATAAAATGGATCAAGTATGCCACAAAAGGGAAAATCACGGCTAAGAATTAAGATGCCGCGTATTTGATATTTCTAATTTGGATTCATTAATAAATCACCTCAGTAATGCTATAAATAAATTCGAATTTCATCATATTAAATTATGAATGTTTATTTATTTTTAAATAACTATAATAAATTACATATAATTAAAAATAAATTACCTATAATTAATCTAACAGTTGTCTTTTGACGGTATCCAGATTCCTCATAAAGCGAAAACGCGTTTTCAATGGGCCTTAAAGAAAACGCGGTTTTTAGTCACAATTCTGCCTACGCCGTGGAGAATTGGAAATTCTGCCTTCTTCGTCTTCTTCTTCATTGTTTTCACTTTTCCTAATGGTTTTTAAATTAATTTAAAAAAATTAAATTTATTCCCAGTTTTCCTAATATTTCCATTAATTAAACAAGGAAAATAACTTTACAATTTTTTCATTAATTAAAGATATTTTCCTAATATGTTTTATACATTTTCAAACAAATTAGGAACAACAATAAGAAAAACTTGTTTTAGTTTTTAATTTTTTGTTATAGTTTTAGAAAAAAATTTAGACACAATTAATAAAAACAATGTCAACAAATTTGTTTTCGTAGAAAAAAAATTGTTTTTGAAAATATTTCTAAACAGTGCTTTTACTTTTTATTTTTATTATTAATTTTAAAAGTTTTTGTATGTTTTACTAAGAAAGAAAGAAAGTGATTATTTAATGTTAAAAAATATATCACTTAAATTAATATCTCTCTTTATTTTTAAAATTGTACTTATCTATGTCTTATATTTAAATCTTAACTTTAGGTATCCAGCAAGCGCAATATTTTTATAAATTTCTTAATTATAATGCCAATAATATATATTTCATCAAATTAAAAAAATAAATTAATCAATTATAAGTTGAACCGAATATCATAATAGTACAATACAAAAATATTATACTTTAAATTTGTAACTCACATGACACTAACTTCTTAATTTTTAAGCTTGAGATAAATTTAATGTTATATTCCTATAACTTTCAAGTCATTGCATCATGCGCTTAAAAGTAATTTTCTCTAGTTAAAATTTAAAAACTATTTTCCTATACCAACTAGTCTTGCCCAGATTTCTGTTCATGTAGAAGTTTGAAAAAATTGACATAATTTAATCAAAATCTTGGAGAGATTATTATGATTTGTTGTAAAATATTTAAGTAATGATGTTTGCACATTTAATTTATGTTACAGGTAAGCATGGAGTGAACATTAGTGTTATGTGAGTTACAAATTTAAGTATATAGTAAATTATTTTATTTGTTGGGACACTTATCTTTCTGATAAATTAATAATATGTTTATTGGGGTATTTAACTGAGGTAGGTGTAATTCATAATAGTCATATGCAATGACGAACCTAGGTTTAAGGGCAGTGGTCTCCTCCAAAAAAAGTTATTATATATGTGTATGCTATTTTATCTTTTTTATTTTTTTTTCTTGTTAATTTGTATTGTCTTAATTTTTATTATGTAATTAATGTCATAATAATTAAATATGTCTTAAAATTTAAATATTAATAATTTATTAACTAAGTTATAAATTTAAACGTTAAAATGAGAGTTAAATAGTGTATATAATAGTAAAAAATTAATTTGTTATAACATTAATTTTTTTTATTAATGGCAATAATTTAACCAAGTCTTATAAGAATTATCACATTATTAAAAATAATTTTGTGCATCATAATTTTAATTTATCTTAATATCTTTAATATTAAGAAAATATTAAATATTTGTTATTTATGTGATTCAAGATGTATAGGTGCAATTGAAAGGTAGTAGATAGTTAATAAATATTTTTATATAATTTTTTTAAAGAATAGTAGGTAATTAAAATTTTAAATAATTAAATTTATATTTAAAAAATAAATTGACAAGCACATTTATATGCAAACAATTTAATCATAGTTAATAATGAAGTAATATAAATTAATAAATTATTATAAACCTAAAAATTTATTCATTTTATAATTTATCATTATATTTACATGCAAAAAATATGCCCCTTATCATATTTCTATTTCTGGTCCACCCCTGATTGTAGCCAATCTCCAATACTAGAGCCACTACCATAACATCATCACTCCTAACAATGTATCCTTGCATCTAAGTTTAAGTTGTCTTATTTTTGTAAAAAATAATATTAATACAAAATGACTCAATTAATAAAATCCATTTGCATGCGAAATATTGCTTCTCTTAAATTTCTATTTAACCAACAAGATAATATAATTTTTCAGAACATTTACAATTAATTAATGGCTGTATGTATATGAGTTCAAACGTGTAATATTTGAATAGGTTTAAAATAAAAATTAAAAAATAACCCAAAAAAGGACAGAATTGGTGTTGAATATTGCGATGGTCACCGCCCACTCGGGTTCATCGCTCAGCTTTGTTAAATTGGCCGGTTGTGTGGTGGCCTTGGATCATTGTTTACCTATATTTCACTTCACTTTCTTCAAAAAAATAAAATATAAATTCTTGAGTTTTTTATTTTTGTCATTTTTTTTTCACGCGAATCTACCGGGTTGAAATTAATTTACCCATTTGATGTATCCAGTTTCTAATCAATTTTGATCATACAATTAGTTCTTCTTTAATTGTTTAATAGAGTGAACTCAATTAACACGCAACAATGTCAAATCGCCAATAATTGGTCATTCAATTATATATAATTTAATTGATTTGACAATCTTAAGGCCGCATCTTAAAAATTTTTATTATGAGAATAAAATTATTTATTTGAGGAAGTATTTTTATCAATTTTTTTAAAATAATAATTAAAAATAAAAAATAAAGAATAATTTTAATATGTTACTATTTATTTTTTTCTTATTTTTTAAAAAACACACAAAATATATGTCCTTTCCCCAATAGATCATGTTCATATCTGGTCCTTTCCCCCAAAAACCCATCTCGCGACAGTAGTCCTAGCTCTTGTTCATCTCACTGGCAGTGTCTCTCCATTAGCCACTAGCTCATATTTGTCACCCTTTAATCTTTATACGTGGCTGATTGTATTCTCGGGGGTCAGAAATTAGTTCACAGGCCTCGTAAGTCATAACTTGAGCATAATGGGCCATCTCCTAAGAAAGAGCTACAATGACTAATCCAAATTTTTCAATGGCCCACCTTCTACTTATTCGACTTCGTTTATACTTCACTTCCTTGTATATTTCCCCAAACAAATTTGCTTATATTAAAATTTTAACTATATATTTAAATACAATTAGGATTCCTTGTTTAAACTACCAAACTTTGTCTTTATTAGTACCACAGTTAAGCTCATCTTATTGTATTTTGGTATAACAAATTCTTAATTAAATTAATGAATTTTCTAAATATTTATAATATTATTCTAATACAATATTATTGTCATTTATGTTTATTCTATAATATATTTTAAAATTATAATTAAATTAGTTATTTAAATTAAAAAAAACTTATATGTTAAAGTATTTATGATAATAATATTTAATTTTTTAATATTACAATAATACTAAAAATGTTATCACCTCAGTGGTAATTGTCTAGCATTAAGTTTGAAGTTTTAAATTAGTGTATTCAAATCTTATTATGAATTCAGTAATAAAATGATTTGAATAATTTATAAGATATTTTAAATTTAATTATACATATATGATAAATATAATTTTAAACCAATTATTCGTTTTTTTTATATCTCATTGACAGGTCTCTAATAATAATATAATGTAAGTGTGCATTGTGTAACAAAAATTAGGAGGTCAAATTATGCGTGATTAATAATAAGTAATCATAATTATTCATGAGATAATTTATATTTTGGGGAAAAATTGTTTTTTACTTTGCAATTAAGCAAAGTAGGAGTTTGATTATATCACTTTTATTTATCGTACGAAGAATGCATCTTAACTTATTGTGCCAAAATAGAACGTATGATCCACGCGCCAGAGAATGCGTTAGCCCATCACATGTAAGTTGTGAAAGTGCCCTATAAATGGCGGGAGCACCGTCGTTGCAGAAATTTCTCACACCCAATCATCTATTTCTCCATCACTTCCGCCCAAACTCAAACTGCTCGGTAATTGGTAATTACAGTTCAATCCCTCCGACACTCCTTCTGTCCCAAAACCCCTTCCAATCCTCACCTTTCTTATCGCTCCATTCCAATCACACATTTCACACTCATTGTCGTCGTCGACAAAAATTTCAATTTTAGGGTTTTGCTTATGCTTCTTCTCTGAAACTAGGGATTTTTTCCCCGACACACTGAGTGGACACGTGGAGCAGTGTTGGAGTTTTCGATTCAATGGAGGCCACGGCCGGTGTTGCTGCTGCCACCACCGCTCGCGGCGCTTCTCTGCAGATGCCGCCTTCGTCCCGCAAAGAGTGGCGCGCTGTTGCGGACCATCATTCAGCACGAAATCCAGGGGACGAGGTAGTGATTTGGTGGGAAAATATTTTACATTGTCTTACTTTTGTGGTTGAGGAAATGTGGGAACAAATGAAATTACACTTCGTGAAATTTGGAACCTTACCCATCGGTAGAGATCCAAAAAACGATAACATTTTGTTTCCATTCCGATGCTTGACCCTTTGGGTTTCTTTTTTTTTTTTTTAATTTCCTACTGACCAATTTGGGATTAGGGTTTAACATTATTCTTTCGCGCGATTATATATTTCGGTTTGTTTCTCGTTTTAAGCTTCAGGTGTTCGTGGGTTTTATATGCGATGAGAGTGGGGATAACAGATGTCATTTGGTGTGTTTAGGTTGGTAATGTGATTATTAGCTTGATTACACTTTGGAGATTTGTAGGTTTGCGTAGCAAAGTATCTCGGTTTAACTAGCTGTTTCTATCTGGTTCAGTTGTGTCTTCCGTTTCTGAGACTAAACTCAAGAGTATCGAGATTCAGTTACTTGTTATTGTTTCTATAACGTTATTTCTTTGTCTCTGATTTGTTGTTAATGTAGACCACAAGGCACATGAAATGTGCATGTATTTTGAAGGTTTCATTGCTTGCCTTTTTCATTACATATGTTTTGTATGTAGTTGAGGGAGCTTTAGTGCTTTCCCTGTTCTTTTATTTGTTTGGTTGTGAACTGAGTGCTGATGTACAGGAGTTAGAACCAACGAAGCTAGGGCAATCAGATGAGAGAACCATATATGAGGTAAGGATGATGGCACTAAAAGCTTCATTTTTGGTATTGAGGATTTAGGAACCTGAAGATGATTTCCTGTCTTTCAAGGTGCAGCAAGGAAGAGAGCCTCTTGATGTTGATTTTTGTTCAATAGCAGTGGATGGAGCATTAGACAATGATCTTTTGCAGCAACGAATTCATAACGTTGCTAGACAAAGAGAGGAGCTAGAGCATATGGAGATTGAGCTGAGAGCTCGAATGATTGCAAGAACTGAGATAATGGAAATGCAAAACAGCTTTGATGCTCAACTCAAGGAACATGTTAATGCTGCCAGCAAGCTTCAGGTGTATATTCAAATATTTATTTGTACTCTAAAGTCTAAATTGCTCTACTTGTTTGAATAAAATGATCATGCTTAGAATTTACAAGAAGAGCATGCTTTTTGTATGTTTATTTGTGCTCTTTTATTGTAAACTGGCTTACATCATTATCTGTTGATATCATAGTTTGGTACAACAGATGCAGCTATTGTTGTTTGTGATGGTGAGCAGGATTATATTACTTTTATGCTTAACATATATTTATTTTGAGTTACATGCTTGACTTTTAGGCTTTTAGCAGGTCAGTGATTGTTAGTCTGTTCTAAATTTGTAATTGGTGTTGCAGGAGCAATTCCATGAAAGGGAGCACAAAATACATGAGCTGGAAAGGAAAGTGGAAGATAAAGATAGGGAACTACACGCTATTAAATTAGACAATGAAGCGGTTTGTTGATTTTTTTTGATTTATTAACTTGGACAGTATTTGTTATTGATATATTTGCTAATTTATTTTTTTATTCTGTCAGGCATGGGCTAAACAGGACATTCTTCGCGAACAAAATAAAGAGCTTGCAACTTTCAGGTTTTTATTTACCTAGACACAGTATAAGCATATGCTCATATAAACATGCATCAGGAATATGTTTGAATTCACTTTGGTAGTTCGGTTTAAAAAAAGAATTTCCCCTAGAGTACATTGTTGCCCAAGCATCTGTTTTCTCCAATCATATTTATGGTACATTTGTTAGGCTTTGCATCTGGGCCTTTTAAACTTGATTGAAGGGGTAAACCCTTTTGCAGAAGGGAGCATGATCATTCGGAAGCTGAAAGAGCTCAGCATGTTAAACAAATACATGACCTTCAAGAACATATACAAGAAAAAGAGAGGCAGCTTATTGAGTTGCGGGAACAAGTATGTTTGCAGTTTGCCTGAATTTTGTGTTTTACTTTTTCTTGAATCCACTTACATATTCTTGCATGGTATGCATGTTAATTATATATGATATTGACTATTCTGTTTGGTTATTGCCTTAATTTAGATATATTTTTCTAAAATATTGTTGTTCTTTGATGATTGTAATTCTTTCAACAATCATTTATTCTTATATTATTTTTTAAAGTTGTTTAGAACTTTTGCACATTTTAGGAGTTACATGGCTTGATGATGATTCTATTTTTCAGCATAGGGCTGCACAGGAGACCATTATGTATAAAGATGAACAATTGAGAGAGGCCCAAGCTTGGATTGCTCGTGTTCGTGAGATGGATGTTTTCCAATCAACAACAAACCAGACATTACAAGCTGAATTGCAAGAACGCACAGAGCAATATAACCAACTCTGGATGGGTTTTCAGAGACAGGTTGATTTGCTGTCCCTTTTTCTCCTCTAGGATTCATCTTTATGTTTTTGTAAAAACCTAGTAGTTTTTTCTTTGGGTATTTTTGTGTGTTTCAGTTGCTTGCTAATGTATGCACATCTACAAAGTAGTAAGCTTTGTGATTAAGTTTTAAAGATTCATTGCATGACTATAATATCTAAGCTAAATTTTTTAGTCATATGATGTTAGTTTCATGTGCTGTTGTGTTGGCATTACAACACATTTTATTTTCTTGAGCTATATAAGTCCCTATTTTTGGGTCATTCTTAGTGTTGTAATTTTGTTTATTTATTTGAGATAGTAGTGGGTGTTGCTTCACTCTGTTTACTTTTTGGGTTCATGATGTTAGTTTGCAGAGATGGAGAGACTTCATTTGCATGCTATACAGCAACTTCAACTTGAGCTGGCTGATGCAAGAGAGAGGAGTGGAACTTACAATGATGATTCACAAATGTCCCAGATGGGTTCAAAAAACGTGTCTCAGTTTGGACAGGATAATGGGAACCAATTTGACTTAAATGGAGGCAGTAGTCCAGGTGGAAATAACGGTCTTCTTGCAAACGAGAACTCAGATAATATTCCACCTTTTCCATCTACTGGAAATGCGTCAATTCAGGTAAACAGCTGGTTGTTTGCTTGCTTTTTGTTCCCAGAAAATCAATTTGCAGCATGTCATGTAGTATGACATTTTATACTTCTAACCTTGTATTCAGGGTATGTGATTTGAACTCTTGATATAATATTGTAGTTTATCAGTTATCAGTGACTGTTATATAGTGTTACTTATGGATTTTCCTAGCTTTTGATAATTCTTTGCATGCGTTGGATGCATGTATATATTTCCTAATGCTTTACTAGGACTTGTGACATGGTCATGTTCATACATGCTTCGCATTAATGCATGCTAAGAATGACAATGAAGAATGATATTGATGTCATGTAAAATTGATAATTTACCACCTAATTTTCTGTTTTGAGTAATGTAATTTATTCTCACAGCTTACTATTGATGGATATGTGTGGGGTAATATTTTGTCAACTTCTTTTGTTGAATTAGTCCTAAATGTCATTCTAGTGCTAGAACAGTGCTCTTGTCCTTTGCACTAAATGGTCTTAAAATTGGATGGTGATGTTGGCAATATTTTTCCTATTCAACTTGGAGTGCAAGGGTAGAGGGGTAGCTATTTGTTTAGTTGTGCTCTGCTTTCTGTCAATGGACCAATGATTCTGTCATAGGACCAGAATGCAGCACTTGGAGTTAATGGGGGTGTTTTCAACAGTGCATGACTGAAAGCAATATCCCTCAGATTGAATAATTTGATTTGAAGGGGGTGAAATGGATACAAACAAATTTTGAATCTTCTGGTTGCAGAGAATCAGAGATATAGAGATATAGGTATAAAGAAAGTTATAGAGCTAATATTTTTTTTAGACTGTTTTACTTTTAACATTTGTCTTTTATGTTTTTAGGAGGATTACTTATCCTCCAATGATGTATTTCTTTCTCTCTTCTTCAATAAATTCTTTTTTCTTAAAAAAAAAGAGAAAGTTATAGACCAGAACTGCATATGCATGTGTTAAGACCCAACTCCCAAATCCCACAAAACCAGTAAACCCGAAAGTAAACACTGATATATTAATAAAGGAACCCCTGTCAACCATCCATAGAAAACCGGAAGGAATCGAAACAGCAGGTGATACAGGTTGGTGAGTATTCGAAAGACTCTCCTTCTCTTCCAAAAAGACCAAATACAACCTGAAAAACACAACTCCTACACCTGGCTCCTTTTAAACAGAAAGGATGAAGCCCTAAACAACTAACCAGCCAAAACAATACGAAATAAAACAACATACTTAGACTCTACAGCCAACGACATCCACACTAAACCTAGCGACACAGCCCCTCTCAATAATAAACAACCCATAAGCATTAACCCCAAAGCAACACATGCAGCAATAAAATAACAGCTCCACGTAAACACCAATTACTCCCTTGTTTCCTAGTATAGGTAAATCTGATCGAGTCCTATCAGCATGGTGCTTACTGCATAGATGAAGTTGCGATATACCTTATAGGTTAATTGATACAGTTACTGATTGTATTTCTATTATTAATGAGGAAGCATATAATATAGAACCAGTGTCTACTGCATTTCAGATGATCTAGTAACCATATATGATATCATGACTTAGCTGTATACCTTTTAGTTTTTTATATCATGTGATAGACAACAAATTTTCACACTGCATGGAATAATAACTATTGACATCATTTTGCTGTTATTTCTAGATTGATCATGTTCCTGGTGTTCCATTTTCTCCTTCATCTCTGCTTGGGATGCCTCCCTACCTCCCACCTGGCCAAGTAACTGCAATGCATCCATTTGTTTTGCATCAACAAGGAGTGCCCCATTCAGTTGCATCGCATGTACCTCAATCACATTTTGGACATTTTCACTCAGTACCGGCAATGTCACCTCTGCAACAGTGGCAGAACCAACAGGTATTAAAAGAAAGAAATATTTATCTCATGCTTATTTTAATTTCCTTGGTGATACACGGACGATGATTACTTGTTTTCTTCAGGCTGTGTCAGATGGTTCACAGGTCATACATGATGATCATTCATCATCTCAAATTGATCAAAATTTGACGAGATCAGATGCTAAGTTTAATTATGAAATGTCCGTTAATGGACAGGCTCTTCATAGGGACTATTTGGATGTTCACATCCGTCAAGGGGAGGAGTCTCAAACACTGATTTCATCATCTAGTGGGGAAACACAGGTTTTGTAGTTGTGGATTTTGTTATTTACACTGAATAGTTTACTGCCCTTGATTTTTGGGCGTGAGTATTAATGTTATTAAGTTCAATCTATTGAAGGTTATTCAGTCAGTTGATAAAGGTCAACTTGTAGCTTCCCAACCAGATCAAAGCCTCCAACAAATTTCTTCCCAGTTTCATGATATCTTAAGATTGAATTCTTTTGAACAGAACAGTGAAACGAAGGTTTGTTGCTACTTCTTGCTGGTCTGATCCTATTTTTTTGGCTGGTTTTATTAGCTTGATTAGGCTATGTTTGGTTTTGCTTGTGCTTTTCAAGAGCTGCTGTTGGAAGCTAATGATAGGAAGTTACAGCAAATAAATATTTTAATGCTATGAATTTTGTGAAAAACGTTTTGTTGTTTGAACAACAAATAGTACAAATCAGCTTCTAAGAGCACTGACTTAAAAGTAGCAGCCATGTTTAATTAGTATATTTTGGAATTTACTGAACTCCTAAATTTTCTTAACATGTACCAAACACTTGTGTTAAGTGAAAGTCACATAGAAAGATTAATTCCGAAATGAGCATTAGTCTGGAAGATGAAGCTAACCTTATTTGATGTGCAGGAGCATAACGTTGTGAGTTCAGCAAATCATGGGCCAGAGGACCAAGTTTTAATGGCAGAGCAATCAAGCTCTGCTGCAAATACATCATCTCACAAAATCCATTCAGTTAATCATAGTGAAATGGTAATGAACAATTCTACAGATTCAGTCTTGCCTGAAGCGTATGCCTCCACTGGGCAGACAAATTCGACAACTGCTAGGTCTTTAGAGGTTTCTCTCCTTGATGAAAAGTCATTATTAGCGTGCATTGTTCGCACTATTCCAGCAGGTGGCGGAATTCGAATCAGTTCAACGGTTAGCAAGTCTTAATTGTGAATTTATAGTCTCTATCCAAAAAATGGTATGTCCAATCTGATTTAGTTGACATGTATTATGTTTCAAACACAGCTCCCTAACAGACTGGGCAAGATGCTTGCACCTCTACACTGGCATGATTACAAGAAAAAGTATGGAAGACTTGATGATTTCGTGGCCAATCATCCTGAAGTGAGTTTTAAGTTCAAGTTTGGATGTATAGAAGTATCTGCATGCATAAGCGTATAATATTTGCGGGTAATGTTTTGTCATTACATCCTCATAGTGTTTTTCTTTTATTTCAGTTATTTATGATTGAAGGTGACTATATTCAACTTCGCGAAGGAGCACAAAAAATGGTAGCAGCAACTGCAGCAGTTGCCAAAGTTGCTGCAGCAGCTGCTGCATCATCTCCTTATTCTTCATATTTGCCCACTGTAGCTGTTACACCAATGGCTCAATCTCATCGCCTAAAAAAAACTCCTTCTGTTGATTCCAAAAATGCCAAAACTGACAAGACAATCAAGGAATATGTAGTCATCTCTCAAGCTGTGACTGATGATACCCTAAAGATGCCAGTAATGCTGCATCAGCAGTCAAATGGTGTGTGCTTCAGTGTTACTGGAGGGCTCTCAAATGTCAAAATTTTGAGTAAATCTAAAGATCCTCAGGAAATGGATGGCCCTGAAAATAGGGCTGTCCAGTCTTCTGTACATTTAACTGTTGGTAATGGGGGAAGCCTTGACAGATCAAGTATGAGCAATACCCAAAATACAGGTTCAGCAAATGGAAGGCTAGCCTCAAGCTTTGCTGGGAAACAGCATACCAGGTATACCTCTACACTGGCTGCTGTTTAATGATATCATGACACTATGCTGTTATGCTTCCATAGTCACTTAAAAAGATTGTGCTAACTGTGGTTTTATGGCAGGGCAAGTAGTGCTGCATACCCTTCTCGAAGATAGTGAGTCTTCTTACTGGAACCTTGACACATGCTTTATATTTGTTTTGTATTCCAATGGATGTGTTAAATATTTATCCTTGCCATTGTGTGCTTCTATTAGACATGGATGAGGCTAATTTTTCCCCCCTTTGTATTCATCAATTGTCCTTTGCCATAATCACGTGTCTATTATGCATTTATGTTTCTTATTTACAATTACATATTTAAGCATTTGAAACTATCCACCTATTTATGCAGTAATTAGTTAATTTTTTCAACCTGTTCCACGTTTTCATGTTATACGCTGGTCTTAGAGTTTCTTGTCTGTTAAATACTTTTAGGTTTAATTACGCTTTTGGCCCCCCTAATTTTCCAATTGTAAAAATTTGTCCCCATCTTTTCAGAATATTTCAATGTTGGTCCTCCCGTTAAGTTACCATTCAAAATTTTTTGATAACTGAGGTAGCCACCATTGTTGTTACTTAGGCCAGGCGAGCTTATACATGGATTGTCACATGAGATTGCAGCTCACATGCTATCTTTTCTCCAAAACACAACCCGCAAAGTTGGAATGATGATGTTACCTGTGTTTTGGATGAAAGAAATTTGATGTGGCGGTTCAGGTATGCTTGTCTATATTCACGTGGCAACAATGGTGACTACCTGAGCTATCAACGTTAAATTTTGGATAGCAATTTAACAGGGAGACCAATATTGAAACATTCTGAAAAGTTGGGGACTAAATTGCTCAACTTGAAACTAGGGTGACTAAATTGCTACAATTGGGATACTAAGGGAACCTAAAGTGTAATTAAGCCATGCTTTTATTTGCTACAATATCATGATTGAATCCTTTTTTTTGGATGGTTAGGAGAAGCATTTTTCATCAGTGATATTGCTAGAACAGATGGTCCACGTGATAAGCAGTGTATTTTAAATTCCACCCTTACAATTATATCATATTCTTAATTTAAGAACGCATTGACACTTTGACAGTACTTATACATGGATTTTTGTGCAAGATAAATTTTTTTATAATTTTCAAGTTTTGTTTAACTACAAAGTAGTAAAGTATTTAACATTGACTATCAGTCTACCAAATGTATATGCAAATGCAATTTTATGGTATTCCTAGTAGTGCACGCCATACGTCATTGAATGTTTTTACTTTGTATGATATCTAAATTGCATGAGTTGGTATTTCACCGTACTTCTGATCTCTCTTATCTGTATTGCTATTGTACCGCATTCATAATTTATTTAACTCAACATTGACAGGAGACATGGGGAGGCATATCTATGAAATACTCATCAGGGTGCGGGTATGCGGTATTGTGATGGTTATAGGCTTTGTGGGAGAATGTTTTCTGAAGAATTGACAAGCAATCTTTTGCATACTGTAATTGTGATTTAAATTGTCAGTGCATTCCCCACTTTTTTGGTTAATTTATTTATTTCTCCGTTTGTTTCAATTTGGTGTGCTTTCATTAATACGTGGGCCTCACGCTCAATCACCTGCACTGTGCTGTGATATTAATGCACGCAAGTGCTTGCATCAGATAGCTCATAGCCATTTGGTTTGTGAATGCTTAAAAGATTAATCAACATAGTCAACGTTTTCGTCAGCACCTTATTTCTTAGTCAAATATTCTGTGTTTAATTTCTGCTGGTATCCCCTTTAAAGCTGAAAAAGTGAATGAGCATTTTGAATTTTGATGGTTTTGGAAGATCAAGGACGGATTCCATTTGATGTTTATTGCTTTCTTTACCATAGACAACAGTAACGCTTGAGATGTTTTGTGCAAAGATAACTGATGACTGAAGGCTTTTCTATGCACTATGCATGAGTTGGCTGATTCTCATTTTAGGCATCATACGTCCATCAGACTAATTATAATAATTATAATTAACATTTGGAGGCGTTTGGTTTGTGGATATTTTCTCACTAAAATATGACAGTAAAATAATAAGATATTTATTAAATAATTACATTTTTATAGAATTAACCTAGTTGAAAGGTTTTTTTTTATTATTATTATAATTGTACTCGAAAAATGTCCAACAGAGGTCTCACAATTCACCCGGAACTTAAAGGTCCTGTTTGATTTTATTTTTAAAAATTTATTTAATAAAAAAATGTTTGAATAACTGTTTTTATTAATTTTTTAAAAAATTATATTTAACTAAAAAATAAAATTAAAAAAAATAAAAATAATTTTTTTATATTTTAATTTATTTTTATCATATATTTTTTTACAAAATATGAAAAATAACTATAAAAAATATTTTTATCTAAACAAATTTTTTATTTTTTTTTATTCTATAAAATTATTTTTTAAAGTTGCTTTCAAAAATTTTTAAAAAAATAATAAAATAAAAATTGTTCTCCCTAAAAATTTTGGCCTCAACTAATAAAATTATGCTCATTACGAAACAAGATGAATCAATTAGCAGTTCTTAATAAATTGTAGGCAATGCATCATCAATAAATAACCTTAAACCTCAAATTGGATAAAAATAAGTTTTCCAAAAAAAAAAAAACCAAAAAACGGTGCATTTAAGAGGAAATGCCTGGATCTAAATTTGTATTTGACCAGAACTATCGTATAAATGCCTATAAGTTACTAAATCGAATGTCATTTGCAACTTATTGAAAAGGGGCATAAGGGGCTTGTTTGAGAGTTTGGGGAAGATGGGAGAGATTGATCACTTTATTATTTAGATGTTTACAATAGTTATTAATGGGGTGAAATTGATTTTTTTTCAAAATACCCTTATATATTATTCCTCTTAATGTATAATAAGAAAAAAATAATTAAATTAATAATAATAACTCAAATTATCCTAAATCCCCCAATTTGGAAGGGTTTGAGAACTGAGGAGTATAGTGGGTTGAAAACCTATTTGAACCCTACTCTATTAATGAAAACACTTTCAAACAACAGTTTGAATTTTTTGTTCACCCCATTTCATCTTTTCCCACCTCATTCCATCCTCCAAATAAGCCCCAAGAGATCTTGGCTTCTCAAGAGAAAATCCTCCACCAAGCAACGGCTTTAATGCGACGCTTTGAAAATACTCTATGGCCTCCAAACTGGAGTACTAATTCCTTTTCAGCTCATGAATCAAGTGTTAGCTCCTTTTCATGCCTCCCAAGTGACGTAACAAAGGTATTCATGTCCTGGTGGAGGAGAAAATATAAATGTCTCTCATACTTATGGCAGATATTCGGTGTGCAGACTAAGCAATTCGAGCGGATACAAGTTATTTACGTAGGTATTGTACTGTTTTTAAACCAATCTGCAATCAGAATGTCCTGTATATCAGTATATCCCAGGTTGAACAGACTAAGATAGGATGGTATGTATACTCTGTTTACTAGTAATAATACTTGCTGTTTTTGTTGAGTCAAAAAAAAAAAAGGGCATAAGAGGATCCCAATTGATAAGGACTTGTAGATATAAACTCAAAATCAGCATTGACAAAATGCAACGGGATTACAGCCATTTCTGTAGAAAGAACCATATTCAATTCTGAGTCAAATTAACCTTGTAAGCATTCATATTTACAGAACTTCATGGTCTATTATTTCCGCTGTTACGCCCAAATGGTGACTTTCCTAGAAAACTACCAGGACCAGCATCTAAGTCAATTTGGTTGCTTTCTTGCTTATCTGGGAGCTTGATACCAAGTCTAGTTTGCGAGGCCTGATAAATGCCACTGTTGGTACCAGGAAACCTATTCATCGGTCCTTGGATGAGCTGCTGTTGCTGGAAGAAGGTTTGCTGCTTATGTTGCTGTTGCTGTAAATGCTGATCATTCATCTGGAGAGGCAACTTTGAAGTTGAAAGATCTGATTGTTGCAGAGACATTGCTAGATGATGTTGCTGTTGCTGCTGATCTTTCATATCGAAAGGCAATGTAGAAAGATCTGGTTGTTGCTGAGACATTGCTACATGAAGATGCTGCATGCCTTGCCCCTGTTGCACTACAGACTGGGATGACGGCTACACAGTTTTCTTGGAAGTGAGCAGAAGTTACAATTTGAAATTAGGTTTGGCTGGAGCACTGAATGAGCTAGATTACCTGAGAATGTATTTGTGCTTGAGGTTGAGCATCAGCAAGTTTGGCTAGATAAGTCAAGTTATGCTGAAGCTTGGCTTGACATCTGTATCATGTAATAATATGTCATGAAGAAGTAGCATATGTTTTATGAAGGAATTAATTATAGTACATGAACAATAAGGCAACATTAAGCAGTTGATAAATGATACCACTAGCAAATTTTTTAGTCAAAATACTAGCAACAGAAAGAAATATCGATCCAATGAAAGATAACAAGGTCTTAAATTGATTTGACATTCATCAAAGAGGAAGAGATAATTTGTAACAGGATATACGTAAATTTTTATTTATGCTAGAACTTCAATATATAGTTGAGTAATGTTATCTGTACACAACTCTTACACCTTCTCTCACATAAATTATTTTTATTATTATCTATTATCTATCATCATCATTATGAAAGAGTATTTTATAATATATCAATGGTTAAATGAGAGGTATAAATATAGTGTACAAATAACATTACTCATATACTTGATATAACAAGCCATAAGAAATATGAGAACTGCTTAATGCAGCTTTCTATTTAGACACTAATATACAAGATGGAGGCAAATAATCTGGAACCTTACACGTCAGATTCACATTGCTCAAGATAAGTATATTCATGAAGTGATGAAAATTTAGGGGGGGGGGGGGAGGGGGGGCTGGTCCCAGTTACAAGATGTAGTTGTTCAAATTATCCTTCACCTTTTCATTATTTATGACCATATCTGATAACAGATATGCCTCCCCTTGACCCAGGTTTTCTCATCTTCTACTTCTCAAAGCACCTCCGTCTAAAGTACATCACGCTTGGTTACAAACATATTCTCTCAGTATCCATTTGTGCTACTTTACCTCTAAAAGATGCCTTCATCCTAGTTTCTTCACCACTCTTCTCAGTCATAAAGATCCAAATGGATATGCCCAACAAGACAGGAGGCATAAAAGGCGATTATTGAAAAGGGTACAAAAGATATACAATCTGTGTTTCATGAGCATATGGTTTCTTAAATGCATGATTCTGTAACAAAAGGTTATCTCCTACAACTTAATATACAATTCAATGTTGGCTACATATGGAAGAAAGAAGATCTCCCTTAACATTTTTCGCCATACAGATCCCTGGTTGCACCTTATCTCACTTCCACTTCATCAGTTCTCATGTGCAGTCTTGTTAACCTAAGACATGTATGATTGTCCTGTTTTTTCCAAGGTAAGCATAAATTTTAGTTTGTTAGTGGAAACTCAACTTCAATAATGCATGTGTGAATGACCTTTAGTAAGTTGATTAATAATGCGAGATATGATCTCAGGAGGAGAAAAGGGTTGGTATGTTAGTGTAGAGGGGTTGAAAGTAAACTGCCATAGAGTACTAAATTGTTTGCAAGAGAATGCAGCATAAGTGCAATGTTTCTAAACACAGTGACTGTGGGGTCATAGAAGGTGGAGATATTATAAATTGCTTCAGATGCTCATAGCAGAAACATAAAAGAAAATGCAGTTGACACCACTTGGTACTTCCGAGAAACAAACATAAGAAACAAATGAAAGTGATTCTGGTTTTAGCTACTCACTGGGCAACCTCACTTGACTTTCCCAGATTTTGACCATCCAAGATTGCCAGAATCAGCTGCTTATTTTCCTCCAAGTACTGCATCAAGGAGAAGGAGTCACCCAAAAGAGATAAGCAAGAGCCCAGAAAGTTTAATGAGTAATGACCCTTTTCTCAATTAAAGGCAGAATTCCAGAATTTTTAACAAATGTATTATGCCCATCGACTAATTGAACCACATTCAAACCTACTCATCCTTGCTCCTTTTAGTGGTTATGTCTTCACGATTTAAAAAGCATTCATCAGATTTTTGAAGACGAAATTCGTTCAGAATCACATTCCATTGCAAAAGTTGATCCCTTAAAAATGAATACCATAAAGTAAGTTCATACAGAGAGATGCCACTAAATTGAAAGAAGTATTATTATTAAATGTGTTTCATACATTCATCTCAAGAAAGGTGGTAAATTTAATGGAAGTGATAAATAAAAGTTGATAACTTACGATACAAGGAAAGAGAAGAAGTCCTATATACTGCGTGCCATTCACTAACATAGATTGCGAAAGAGAAACCCACAACAGGGAAAGTCACATTTTTAAATACGCTAACACAAACATTGAAAAACAAAAAGAAATTTAGTGTCAAACAATGGGATATGCATAATGAAACAGAGCAATGATTCATGTCAAAGTTGGTACCTTTTGAATTTGCTCGGTTGTGAGGTTAGTGACAGAAGGCAATGAAGGATCACCGTTCAACATTTCCGATTTCTGTTGCTTCTCCACTCCAAACCCTGAAACCCTAACCCTAGTTCTTCCCAGAAATCACCTTCAGTGTGATCCTTTCTTAGGCCCTCTCTCTGCTATTGTGGTTGGCACATTTTTTCTATATATACTGGCGGTAAAGCGAACCAGGGTGGCTAGCGCTATTGTGGGTGGCGAGAAAAGATTCAATACGACGACGTAGCTATTATGGGCCGAGTTAACGCACGCGTGGTTTTTTGTGTGTGTGTGGAGACGGCGTCGTTTCCTTTTGTACGGAACAGCATCAGATCCTGAGGGTCTATTTACAAATTAGAAACAGAGACGGAAGAACAAAAAGGGGAAGGGGGACTATGGGGTATGTTCTGAGAGTAAGGTTGGCGTCCTTCTTCACGGGGGCTGCAATGGCGTCGTTTGCGGGTCTCTACATCCTCCACAGGGATTACAAGGTTGCGCAGGAATCATTTACCCAACAGGTAGCTATACCTCTTTTCACTTCTTACGCCTTCAAGTGAGCATATCAATATTCGATTTTGTTCCTTTTGGAATTTGGGTGTACCCGAATGTTCTTCTACAATTGTATATTTTATAAATTCGATTTTTGTGTTGCTTTTGAGAAGATTTATGTTGTTTTTTGGCTTTTGATTTGCGGTTAAAATGGGGGAGACTTTGAAAGGAATGAAGATGATTTGTTGCTGATATTTGTTCATTTTAATATTGCTTTGGAAATTATTGTAACAATATTGCTATAGGTTGGACCTTTTATTCGCCTGATAAATGGGCTTGATGTTGCCATGGCTATATAAATGTTATGATTATAGCTTTGCTTTGCTATCTTTAATGGTCCAGACTTTAAAGCTAGCAAATGGGAAGGTTATTGGTCCCCCACCCCCTCAAATTTAGATGATATAATGAATTTTTTCTGATCTTCAATTGACGACTGTAGTGTGGAGGTGAATTACATTCTTGATATCTTGTTTCTTGGTTTCCTAATCCTGGTGTTTGTGCCTTTGTGGAATATCTGCCCTCTACTCCTGTATAATTATACGAGTGAGGATGAAGATGATTTATTTAGAAAAGTTGGGGATAGCGTCCACTACATTATGCAATATCAGATCTTTAATTTGGGTTTGGGACACTGGAGCATCTTTATTGATTGATAACAGGATGTTTTCTTGGGGTGGGGGTGGGATTGGGGGGGGGGGGGGGGGGTG
>JASKGM010000007.1:11080412-11094398 GCA_034509205.1 Ceratonia siliqua
TAATTTGTGACTCAATGGAGGCCACGGCCAGTGTTGCCGCTGCCACCACCGCCCGCGGCGCTTCCCTTCAGATGCCGCCCTCGTCCCGGAAGGAGTGGCGCGCTGTTGCGGAGCATCATTCAGCACGAAACCCAGACGACGAGGTACTGATTTAGCGGCAAAAATACTTGTCATTGTCTTATTTGTAGGGGAGGGAATGTGGGAAAAGATGAAAATACAAGTTCTAAAGTTTGAAGCTTCCCCATTGTTAGATATCGAGAAAACGAGAACGTTTGATGTCCTTCTCAATGCATGAATGACTCTTTAGGTTTAATACAATTTCTCACCGTTCAAATTGGGATTAGGGTTTAGTATTGTCATGTTTTCGGTTCTTTCTCTTTTAAGCTCAGGTGTTCTGAGGTTTTCTCGGCACCAAGCCTTGGGATAATAGATGTCATAAGTCGTGTTTAGGTAGAGAACGTGGTTGTTAGCTTGAATACACTTCTTAGGGGATATGTACGTTTAGTGTTTGTCTTCGTGGAGCGAAGTATCTTAGCTTAGATGACTTTAGTTCATATAAGATCCAGTCGTGTTTTCCCTTACTAGGACTGAACTGAAAAACCTAATGAGATTCAATTTCTAGATTTTCTATTAAAACGATGTTTCTTTTGGAGAGTGCATGGTTTTCTTTGCTTTTAATGTTTGGTTCAGCGGAAACCCTGTCTGTCAGACCCGAGTTTTAGTCTCTGATTTGTTGTTAATTTAGAGTCGTAGACCACAAGGCTCATGAAATGTGAATATATTTTGAAGTGAATGAATGACCTTCATAAACCAGAGCAGTGAAAACAAACTGATTGAGGTTGTTCAAGTTTAATTTTATTGTTGTATACCCTTGTTGTTAATGCATGGACATTGGGGATTTAGACCCTCTCATATGAAGGGATAACATGAAGCCATCATATTATGAGAGAGAAAGATACAATATATAAGACTCGCCACTTGATTAGTGGACCTCACTCATGTTTTTAATTGTGAGCTCATGTATATTGTGTCTCTCTCTCAAAATATGACACCTGTCATAATATTAACTCACATGAGGGATCCAAATCCGGACATTGGACACTTTTCACCTACTTTTATCATGATTATGGGGGAATTTTAAGGTTGTTGGTATTTAAGTATTGAAGGTTTGGTTGCTTTCTGCTTTCCTTTTTCAATAGATATAGTTGTATATGGTGGAGGGACTAGGGAGCTATGTGTTTTCTCCATTCTGTTAATTTTTTTTATTGTTAACTGGGCATCTGCTGATTTGCAGGAGTTAGAACAAACAAAATTAGGGCAATCAGATGAAAGAACCATATATGAGGTAACATTGATGTAATAAAAGCTGCTTTTTAGTTTTGAGGAATCAGGAACCTGAAGATGATTTCACCTTTTTCAAGGTGCAGCAAGGAAGAGAGCCTCTTGATGTTGACTTCGGTTCAATAACGGTGGATGGGACATTAGACAACAATATTTTGCAGCAACGAATTCATAATGTTGCTAGACAAAGAGAGGAGATGGAGCACATTGAGATTGAGCTGAGAGCTCAAATGATTGCAAGAAGCAAGATAATTGAGATGCGAACCAGCTTTGATGCTCAACTCAAGGAACATTCTAATGCTGCCGTCAGGCTTCAGGTGTAAATTAAATATTCATATGTACTCTAAAGTCTAAACTGCTCTTTTTAACTTTAGAAAAATTCTCAGAATTTACTATGTAGCACGCTTTTCTATGTTTATTTGTCCCCTTTTGTGGTAGTATTGAGTTGTCATTTTTCTGTTGATAACATAGTTTGATATAGCAGATGGATATGTTTTTGTTTGTGATTGTGAAGAGAAGCATTTTGTGCTTAACATCTATTTATTTGAAGTTAGATGTTTTATAAGTAGTAGGTCAGTAATTGTTAGTCTATTATAAACTTGTTTATTGGCCTTACAGGATCAACTCTGTGAAAGGGAGCATGCAGTACATGAGCTGGAAAGGAAAATGGAAGAGAAAGACAGAGAGCTGCATGCTATTAAATTAGACAATGAAGCGGTTTGTTGAATGGCTTTTTTTTGTGTGTTTTTTATTAAGAAAACTGTTTTTAGGATATTAATTCGGACAGTACCCGTAATTGAATTATTTGCTAATATTTTCTATTATTCTGTTAGGCATGGGCCAAACAGGACCTTCTCCGTGAGCAAAACAAAGAACTAGCAACTTTCAGGTTTTTGTTTAACTATACACATACGCCCGCACACACACACTGCATAGGCATATGCAATATAGACTTGCATACTGGCATATGTATGGGAACTTCATCTGGAAAAGAATACAACTATTTCTGCTGTACTACGTTGTTGCTCAAGTTTTTTCCCCCCAAATGTATTTATGTGATGCTTGTTAGGCTTTACATCTGCACCTTTTCAACGTAATCAATGGGTAAACCCTTTTACAGAAGGGAGCGTGATCATTCGGAAGCTGAACGAGCTCAGCATATAAAACAAATACATGAGCTTCAAGAACATATTCAAGAAAAAGAGCGGCAACTTATGGATTTGCAAGAACAAGTATGTATTCTTGAATTTTGTTTTTACATCTTTCTGAGATGCCCTTAAGTTAATATTCTTGCATGGTGGTGATGCGAATAATATTTACACGTTGAGTATTCTGCTTGGTCATTGTCCTAATTTAGATTTATTTTACTCAAAAAATATTAGCCTTTGATAGTTGTAACTGTAAGTCCTTCGACAGTGATTGATATTTATATGATTTCTTAAAGTTTATTTAGAATTCTGATGGCTTTTAGGAGGTACATGGGCTGATGATAAATCTATCTTTCAGCATAGGGTTGCTCAGGAGACCATCATGTATAAAGATGAGCAATTGAGAGAGGCCCAAGCTTGGATTGCTCGTGTTCGTGAGATGGATGTTTTCCAATCAACAACAAACCAGACATTACAGGCTGAATTGCGAGAACGCGCTGAGCAATATAACCAACTCTGGATGGGTTTTCAAAGACAGGTTGATTTGCTATACCTTTTCTTTTTCAAGGATATACGTGTCTTTGTCAGTTGTATGTTAATCTGTGCATATGTATTAATAAACTTTGTGGTTCATGTTTGAAGATTCATTGCATGACCTATAATATCTAAACTAAATTTCAGTTCTATGATATTAGTTTTCATTATCTAAAGTATCGGCATTATTACGCAATTTTCATCCTGAGCCATATAAGTTTTTTGTGTCCTTCTTGGTATTGTATTATTGTTTCTTTGCTTAAGATAATAGCAGGTGTTGCTTCACCCTGTCTACTTTTGGGTTGGTGATGTCAGTTTTCAGAGATGGAGAGAATTCATTTGCATGCTATACAGCAACTTCAACTTGAGCTGGCTGATGCAAGAGAGAGAATTGGAACTTACAATGATGATTCACGAATGTCCCAAATGAATTCAAAAGAGAATGTATCTCAGCTTGGACAGGACAACGGAAACCAATTTGATGTAAATGGAGGCAACACTTCTGGTGGAAATAATGGTCTTCCAAACGAGAACTTAGATAGTGTTCTACCTTTTGCATCTACTGGAAATGCGTCAATCCAGGTAGGGTGCTTTGATTAATAGTTTGATAGATAAACAGCTAGTTGTTAACATGCTTTTTATTTTCAGAAAATCATTTTGCAGCATGCAACATGGATGGAATTATACTTACAACCATGTATTAGGGAGATGCGAATCAAACATTTTAAGATTTTGTTGTAGTTTATCAGTGACTGTTATGTACTAGAAGAGTGTCACTTACACATTGTCTTTAGGTAAAATATGGGTTAATAGGTTTTACCTAACTTTTTTTTATTGCAGGTTTAAACACATCATTGTCAGGGTTTGTTCCTGGCTGTCTCTGCCATGAAATGCCTTGGTAGTAGTTCAGAATCTGCAATTTGTTTTTTGAGTCTTACTAGATTTTTCTTTCAATGCTTATTTTTTTAAAAAAATTATCAGCGAAATTGGTGGGATTTTTTAAAGTCATTGAACATATGATGATTTGGTTTGAAGGTGAGATAGGTGTCAAACATGAATTAAATGTTTTGGTTGCTAGAGATCTTGGCATCAAGGAATAAAGTTGCATTGCAGAACTGCAGATGCATAGTGCTTAGATGAAGTTATTACAGATACTGATATAGCATGCCTGTTATTTATGAGGAGGCACATTTTATAATACCAGTGTCTACTGCTTTTTTATGAATGACACCATTTTTCTGATGATCAGGTGGTTTATACCTGATTACTTAGCGGTATGCCTTTTTGTTTGTTCTGTATAATGTGATAGACAACATATATTCACAATAGGTTGAACAACTAAATATCTTGAAAATTTGACATCATTTTGTGGTTATTTATAGACCGATCATGTTCCTGGTGTCCCTTTTACTCCATCATCTCTGCTTGGGATGCCTTCCTACCTCCCACCTGGTCAAGTAGCTGCATTGCATCCATTTGTTATGCCTCAACAAGGAGTACCCCATTCAGTTGCACCACATGTTGGACATTTTCACTCAGTACCAGCAATATCACCTCTGCAGCAGTGGCATAACCAACAGGTATTGAAAGAAACAAATATCTATGGTCCTTGTATCTATATGGAGATTGCTAACCTCATAGTGTTGTGGAGTAACGCAATCTCCATTATGAACCAAAAAATCATCTCTGTCCCTTTAAAAGATACAATAAATGTATGGTTATTTATGCCATTTTATTTTAATGGACATAATAATTGCAGGGGTATTTAAGTCAGTTTCTTCAGAACACATTTTGAGAAAATGATCTACAAAAATACTTGTGTATTTATTGTCTCTTTTAAAAAGAGAGATGGTTTTGTGGTTCATAAAAAAAATGTGGAGATTGCTAACCTCCACCACACCGTGAAGAGGTTAGCAATCCCGTATATATATATCATGGTGATACATTACATGGTGTGAGATTTCTACTTGTTTTCTTCAGTCACTGTCAGAGGGTTCACAGGTATCCATACAGGATGATCCTTCATCATCCCAAACCGATCAAAATTTGATGAGATTGGATGCTAAGTTTAGTTATGAAAAGTCTGTTAATGGACAAACTCTTCATAGAGACTATTTGGATGTTCACATCCGCCAAGGGGAGGAGTCTCAAACTGTGATCTCATCATCTACTGGGGAAACACAGGTTTTATAGTTTACAGTTCTAATATTTATGTTGAATAATTTACTGCCCTTGATTATTGTGTGTAATATTAAAGATAGTTGAATTTTTCTAGGTTCTTCAGTCAGTTGATAAGGGTCAACTTGTAGCTTCCCAACCAGATCAAAGCTTGCAACAAATTTCTTCTCAGTTTCATGATGCCTTAAGACTCAATTCTTTTGAACAGAACAGTGAAATTGAGGTTTGTTGCTACTTATTGTGTGTTTGTTGATATTTTTATCATTTGGCTGGTCCTATGATGTTAATTTGATAGGCCAAGTTTGATATTGCTCATGCTTTTTATTAAAGAGAGTTGAATTTTTCAAGGTTCTTCAGTCTGTTGATAAGGGTCAACTTGTAGCTTCCCGACCAGATCAAAGCCTGCAACAAATTTCTTCCCAGTTTCATGATGCCTTAAGACTTAATTCTTTTGAACAGAACAGTGAAATCAAGGTTTGTTGCTACTTATTGTGTGTTCGTTGTTATTTTTATCATTTGGCTGGTCCTATGAGGTTAATTTGATAGGCCAAGTTTAATATTGCTTGTGCTTTTTAAAATCTTGTTCTAGAGGCTAATGTAGAAGTTACAGCAAGTAAACATTTCAATGGTATTTCATTGTAATTTTGAGAAAATGTCTATGTATCATTGGTGTATGATTCTTGCAAAACAAGGAATTGCAAAGTAGCTTCTAAATGCATCTTGTAACATGGTTCCAAATGCACCAGCAAATTTTAGGTAGCTTTAGGAACTTACCAAACAACTAAAACTTGTGTACTACGTACTGAACACCCATGTTAGTAGAAGCCACTTACAAAAACAATGCCAAAATCAGCTTTATGGCCACTGTTACAGCTTATAAGATGAAACTTATTCCTCGTGCAGGAGCAGAATGTTATGACTACAGCTAATCAGGGACCAGAGGACCAAGTTTTAGTGGCAGAGCAATCAAGCTCTGCTGCAAATACATCATCTCACATAATCCATTCAGTTAATCACAGTGAAATGGTAATGAACAATTCTACTGGTACAGTTTTGCCCGAACCATATGCCTCCCCTGGGCAGAAAAATTTCACAGCAATTGCAATGACATCTGAAACTGCACTCCTTGATGAAAGGTCATTATTAGCTTGTATTGTTCGCACTATTCCTGCTGGTGGAAGAATTCGAATTAGTTCAACGGTGAGTGAGTCCTACCTGTATATTCTTAGGCTCTTTACGAAACATGGCTTTGTTGTATTTTAAAGCTGATATAGTTGACACATACTGTTTCAAACACAGCTCCCTAACAGGTTGGGCAAGATGCTTGCACCTCTACACTGGCATGATTACAAGAAAAAGTATGGAAAGCTCGATGATTTTGTGGCCAGCCATCCTGAGGTGAGTGAAGTTAAATTTTGGATGTATAGAAGTATCTGCATGCAAGTAGTGTATTTGCATTATAACCTCACTTTTTTCCCCCTTCAGTTATTTATGATTGAGGGTGATTATATTCAACTTCGTGAAGGAGCACAAAAAATGGTAGTGGCAACTGCAGCTGTTGCCAAAGTTGCTGCAGCAGCTGCAGCATCATCTCCTTATTCTTCATATTTGCCCACTCTGGCTGTTACACCAATGGCTCAGTCTCATCGCCTTAAGAAAGTTCCTTCAATTGAAACCAAGAATGTCAAAACTGACAAGACAATGAAGGAATATGCCATCATCTCTCCAAATGTGACTGATGAGCCCCTCAAGCATCAGCAAACTAATGGTGTGGGTTTCAGTGTTACTGGAGGGCTCTCAAATGTGAAACTTTTGAGTAAATCGAAGGATTCTCAGGAAATGGATGTCCCCGAAAATAGGCATGTTCAGTCTTCTTTACATTTAACTGTTGGCAATGAGGGAAGCCTTGACGGATCAAGTATGAGCAGTACCCAAAATTCTGGCTCAGTAAATGGGAGGCTAACCTCAAGCTTTGCTGGGAAGCAGCAAACCAGGTATACCCCTACACTATCTGCTGTATGATGATATCTGTTTTTGTGCCTTATTGTCCTAGGCAATATTGCTACTAGGAAAGGGAATTATGCTGATTTTATTTTTATGACAGGGTTGGTGCTGCATACACTTCTCGAAGATAGTGAGTCTTCTTACTGGAAGGCTAAAATGTGGTTTTGCTTTGAATTTTGCTGGATGTGTTTAATATTTATTTATATAATTGTGTGCTTCAGTTAGACATTTAAGTGAGCCGGGTTTGGAATTTATTTTCTGCTAATTGATTCATTAGATCTTGCCATGATTATATATATCTATTAAAATGTCCTCTTTTAGCCATAATCATGGGTTTATTATGTTGCTTAGTTTTCTAATTAAGCATTTGGACCAATAGCCTCAGTTATGCTGTAGTTGCTACAACACCGGGGCAGAATCCATTTTTCATGGTACTAAGAAGCATTTTCACTTTGGGGATATTGCTGGATTAAAAGGTCCTTGTAATAAGCAGTCTAATCTACACCCTTACGGTTATTTTAGACTTAAGAAATGTATCAGTACATTAGTGGATTTTTTTTTTATCAAGATCAACAAATTTATAATTTTCTAGCTTCATCTAACTACTAAAAATCAAAATATAAATATTTATTATCAGATGCGTGCATTCAAATGCAACCTCGTAGGATTCCTAATCGTGCAGGCCGTGAGTCATTGAGTATTTGTATGAGATCTATAATTTGCATGAGTTAATTTTTCCTTGTTTTTACTGTATTTTTATGATTGTTTTCTGACTTTGTATTTATAATGAACCTGCATTCATAATTTTATTTACTGTTTATTGACAGGAAACATAGAGGCGTAGATTGTCCTTTTGACATACTCATTGGGTTGCAGATAGAAAGTGTGTGATGATGATTTTAGGGTTTGTGGGAGAATTTTTCTGAATTGACAGGCAATCTTTTGCGTTCTGAGCAATTGTGATTTAATTTGTCACTGCTTTCCCCATTTTTTGGTTAATTTATTTCTCCCAGCTGTTTCAATTTCCCCATATTTTGCCTCATGCTCGATCTCTTCCTCTCTGCAGTGATATTCAAGGGTTAGCTATTTTATCAGATGTTTCTAATTTGGATCCTTCATGTTTGCAGATAACATGATCCTCATGTTTTGAGAGAAGATCCATTAACTTTGCCTATATATTTTTTCAAATTCTATGAATGTGTTCTTTTCTCTTTTAAGTTATAACATGATAGATGATTCATTAACTATGTATATTTGTTTTTAAAAAATTTTATGCATTTTTTTTCCTTATAATATGATCATATTCATATTATGTTATCTGCAAAGATTTAATTTAACATTTTTTTTTCTGGTCAAACATTGTTGGCATACGGGTCCAACACCCTAAGCACTCTGGTGCAAGAATACCAACGTATGCTCCTTAAGGGTGTCCAGAAAATGTTATATGAAAAAAAGTTGAAAAGAAAAATTAAAATTTGGATATTTTTATTTAGGTGACAGTGGAAATATTATGTTTTAAAATAAAATTTGTTTTTTTAATTGTTTCGAAATATCTAATAATAGCATTAAAGATAGTTTCATAAGATGTCATGTATTATAGTTAATAGTTGATTTTAATAATTGGATTATTTTTTAACTGAATCAAATTAATCTGCTTTTACTAGGGGGTTGAACCGGGTTAATTGAATAGGACTAAAAAAACTAAATTATATGTTTATATCTTACTTATAATTAATAATTAATTATTATAATTTTGTTTTTGTATATTAATTCACAATCAAATAAAATAAATAAGATCTATTTTAGTAATTTTATTGTTATGATTGTATTAAATTTTTTTATGGAATAATTATATTAAGTTAATATATAATGATATACTCTGCATAAAAATATTTTAAATTATTCTTATCATAATAAAAAGAATATGCAATATCATTTTTTTTCTGAATATATTAATTATTTAATTTAAATAAATATATCTTTAATTATAATTAATCGGTTTAGTTGGTGACTCAACTCTTAGCCTTCCTATTGGTTTAACATTCCATCTGATTCTAATAACTATACTTAGAAACTAAATAATTATTTATTACTTATTGAATCATTGTATTTTCCTTTATTAAAAAAAAAAAAACTGAATTGCCAGTTTGACATTATGATTATACTCGAAAGGTTCCAAATAAGGTACCGCAAGGCCTAGAGGTTGCAGCCTCACAACTGTCAAAATGTGGGCAAGTAATCTTAAGCTTTAATTTAAGTGAAGGTAGAAACAAAAACGGCGCATTTAAAAGGATTTATACATATAACCTGCTGAACCGAATCCATTTTCCTACACTGCGAAAGCAGATCCCCGTTTGGCAAGACCTTCTTGCATTCCAATATAAAAGATGATATCTACAGAAAGAAAAAACAGAGAGAGCAAGAGATAAATGACAAACCGCTATGAGAATGTAGATGGTGTATCTGCACAGCTAATGGCCTACCCTTACTTTTGAGCATCAGATATATCCATGTAAGCATGCATATGTACAGAATTTCATGGTCTTGTATTTCCATAGTTACGTCCAAACAGTGACTTTTTACAGACCAACCAGAACCAGCATCTAAGCCAATTTGGTTGCTTTTTGGCTTATTTCACAGATTGATACCAGTCTGGTTTGTATGGCCAGACATACGCCACTACTGGTACCGTGTACGCTGCTCATCGGTCCTTGGATGAGTTGCTGTTGCTGCAAGAAGGCTGGCTACTTATGTTGCTGTAGTTGCTTCTGCTGCTGATCATTCATATGGAAAGGCATGTTTAGGGTAGAAAGATCTGGTTGTTGCTGAGACATAGCTACATGGAGATGAGGCGTGCCTTGCCCCTGTTGCACTACAAACTGGGATGACAGCTGCAAATGTTTCATATAAGTGAGCTAAAATTACAAATTAAAAGTAGGTTTGTCTGGAGCACTTGATCTAAACAACCTGAGAATGTATTTGTGGTTGATTTAGAGCATCAGCAAGTTCCGCTAGGTATGTCAAGTTATGCTGAAGCTTGGCTTGACATCTGTATCAGGAAATGTCATAAACCAGAAGCACATGCTTATATGAAGGTATTAATATACACTGATAGACCACGGATAATAAGGCAACAATAATTGATCCAATAAAAGATAATAAGTAATGACACCTTGGCTTAAATTGGTATTCATTGAAAAGGAACCGATAATTCAGGACAAGAGACACATTTTTATTTAAGGTAGAACTTCAATTAATACACCTAATATAGCAAGCTATAAGAAATATGCGAACCTTGAGAACTGCTTTTTGCAGAGACATCCATTTTTAGTGTATGATGCTCAAAATAAAATTAGAAATGGAGAAAAACATGGTCCCAGTATCTTGTCATGGTCATTTAAATTCCTCTTCACATTCCAATTATTTGACCATATCTGATAAAAAATATGTAACACGGCAGAAAGTTCAAGAAAACGCAGCTGACACCACTCGAGGACTCCCAGAAACAAACATAAGCAACAAAAGATTCTAACTTTCGGCTACTCACTGCGCAATCTCAGTGAATTTTCCTTGGTTCTGACCTTCCAATATTGCCAGGATCAGATGCTCATTCTCCTCCAAGTACTGCATCAATGAATACAGTATGATGCTCAATTAAAGGTAAAATTCTAGACTTTTTAACGAATACATTATGCCCAGGCACAATAATTTGAATTGCAGCTACTGATCCACCTTCCTTTCAATGGTTTTGTCCAAACTTCACGCTTCAAAAAGTGTAGAGATATACAAGACTTTTGAACAGGACAAGCTTTCCGGACCCCCACTCCATTGATAAAGTTGATGCCTCTTCGGTTACTAAGAAAGCATAGGCAGAGAGAGCACAATTTTCTGTCAGCAAGAAAACAATTCCGGATAACCATCGTGCAAATAATTCGAACGCTGCTTCTTAAAACATAAGTTGTCACAACACTTGAAGTTTGCTTGGTAGGAGTGAAAATGGAAATGTACTTAAATTAGTTCCCCTCTTCATTTTTCCACCTTTTCATCCTCCATATGAACTTAAATTAACTTTAATTAATTTCAAAGTCTTCTAAAGATATTATTATTTTTAATTGAATCTTTTAAAATTGAATCTTTTTAATTTAATTATTCAAAAATTGATTCTAGTTTAATTTTATCATTTCATTAGTTTAAATAATCAAAATATATATGTACAAGAGATATAGTATAAATAAATTCAAAAAATTTACACTATTTGTTACTCTATGTTGGCAATGATTAAATTATGAAAGATTTAATAAAAAATATTTAAAGGATCAAAAACTCCTTAAAAAATGAATACCATAAAATAATTTCTGGTAGACATTCGCCACAAATTGAATGTACTTTTATACAATTAATGCTATTACGTACAGTCAACTAAATTCAAGAAATGTGGTGAATCTGACGAAAAAGACAACCAAAAATTGGTAACTTACGGTACAAGGAAAGAGAAGAGGTCATATACTGCCAGTCAGTAACACAGTAATAAGTAAGTAAAGAAGGAAATACACAACAGGCAAAGGTCGCATTTCAGTACACTTAGTTTCTAAAACAGTGGAAGTGACGAAACAGAGCAATGGTTCATGAAAAATTTGTTACCTTTTTGAATTTGCTCGGTTTGTGAGGCTAGTGAGAGGAGGCAGCGAAGGATCACCGTTTAACATCTCCGGTTGCTGCTGCTTTTCTACACCCTGAAACCCTAACCCTAGTTCTTCCCAGAAATGAGCTTCCACGTGATCCTTTCTCAGGCACTCTGCTTGTAGTGGCTGATGCATTTTTTCTTGCTATATATACTGGCGTTGAGGCGAACAACAAGCGCTATCGCTAACGTGTAAGGGGGCGAAGACTTCAACGCGACGACCTGGTTAGAACTAGGCGATTGCAACGCACGCGCGACTTTCTTGTTACATGGGAACGGCGTCGTTTTTCCTTGTACGGAAACATTTACAAATTAGAAACAGAGAAGGGAACACAGGCGGAGGAAAAAATGGGGTATGTTCTGAGAGTGAGATTGGCGTCCTTCTTCACGGGGGCTGCAACGGCGTCGTTTGTGGGTCTCTGCATCCTTCACAGGGATTACAAGGTTGCGCAGAAATCCTTTACCCAGCAGGTGCCTCGACCCGACGACCTCCTTCTCTTCTTTCTCCTTTCACCTTTAACAAAAACCATATCAAATTTTGGGTTTTTTTTTTTCTATTTTTTCTGGCATTTAGGTATTTCCGAATATTCTCCTGGAATTGTATGTTTCTAAGTAATAATATGATGTTTTGTGTTGCATTTGAGAAGATTTATGATGTTTTATGTCATCTGCAAAACCCATTTCTTATTTGTGGGCAGTAATTAATTGCTTCTATTTTTTTTTTTCTGCTTTCCATTTTTGGTTTGTATGCAAGGAACAAAGTTGGTGTGCTGGGGATATTTATTCATGTTAATGTTGGTTTGGAAATGATACAAGAAAATTGCAATAGGGTTAGGCCTTTTATGTTTCGATGGCTGCACAAACGTGGTATTAAATGGTTATAACAATCCGGTGCTATTTTTTAAACCTATCTAATGGTCCAGTCCTAGCAAATGGAAGAATGACTTTTGAATTTTGATTTCTTCAAATTTAGATGATATAATGATTTTTTGCGGGTTTTGATTGACGATGATGGGACTGAGGCAGACTTCATTTTTTATATGTTCTTAACTTCTTACTTGATTTCTTAATAATTTCTAGAAAGATTTATGTGGATCTTACTTAATGATTGTGTATTCTGATTTTTTTTAAATATCTTCATTTTTGTGGTTTTCTGTCTTTTTTTTCTTATCTGGTGATTTAATTGTCTTTGACAAACAGAAGAAGCAAAGGTTTCTTTTTATGTCTTTTAAATGGAGGATGAATCTAATAAAACCATCCCTGTATGTTTTGTTATATTCGTGGTTGTGGGTGGCAAATGCTTTACTTCAGGATGGTAATTAATAATCATGTGAAGGTATGTGGAAGTTTGGTTATAATGAGGGATTCAATGGGAGCAGATGAGACAACCAACGCCAGAACTTGTAGCGTCTGGTGTTTTCTTCCTCATGGTACAAACAGTCTATTTCTTCATTGTCAAACAAGATCCCAAATATTTGGGATTTTTCTATATGAATTATTATGCAAAATTACTTAGAAGCCTCCACATTGAACTTTCGTTTGCACTTCAATCCTATGTGGATATACATTCTCCAAAATCCTTTTATAACCATCCGTTTTCTTATCACTTCTGATGTGGCATTCAATATTCACAACTAGTGGCTGATTCAGATTACTATATTCAGTTTGTACTTGAATAACATTACCATGGGGAGAAATATGGCAACAGTTCCTGTCAAATAATGTGTTTAAATTTAATACTCCTCATTGGTCCATCCTGCGTTGGCTTGCATGCATGAAGAATCAATTTGTAGACATTGAATAATCTATGGAAGTTAACTTTGAGGGGTTGCGATTAGCAGTCATCAGACATACTATAAAACTGTGCTCCTTTGGCTGTGAATTAGACCTGCATCACTCTGTCCCAAAATCCTCGAGTATGTCTTCCCTTACTAATTCTTGGATAATGACTATTAGTCAAATAAATTGGTTCATTCCCTCCATCCTTTTCTTCTTGCGGGGAAGCAGGGATGGATTCAAGGGGGCGGCCCCCCATCCTCCTCCTTCACTATATATATATAATTACTTTGTAACATTATTTTTTTTCAATTCAAAAATATA
>JASKGM010000007.1:11095841-11112501 GCA_034509205.1 Ceratonia siliqua
GATGGACATTATGATATTGAATAATTGAGAGACACTGAGACAGTCATCATAAATGGTAGTCAGTGCTGTTGACTTGCTTTCCATTATGCAAATTGTCATAAATGTTCAAATTCTTTAGAGGTCATTCTCTGGACTCTGGTGCAATCAAAGAATCTTTACCTGTTAACTGCGGGCACACTGATCCAATTTTTGATATGGTTTTCTCCTCCCTACCTTAAGAAACTTCTTTGGCAGGATCAACACTGACTAGTGATATTTGCATTTTATTATATTTGAGCTTGTCTTTCGTTTGTGCATTTTTTTTAGATTTCTTGCTTTTTCCATTGTAATTTCTAGGTTTGTTGTATATCTCTCTCTCTCTTCTGTCCACACCCTGCTCCTTCCGTGTCTATTTGAAACATTTTTATTGTGCCCTAAGATTCCTTGTCTTGTTTTGAGCCCTAAATCTTTGAACAATTTCTCTCTCCGTGTTTCAAGTTCTCCTTGCTTTCTTTATTGGATTTGTTCTAATTTCTTAAATTGGATCCATTGTGCTCGAGGTGAAAGAATTTGCTGAAAACAACAAAGGTCTGGAACTTAGTTGCTAGTTGGGGGACAGGTAAGTAAAGTAATATTAGTAACGCTTGGGTTGAATGTTGAATTTTTCATCTGGATGGCCCAAAGAGATGGTGAATTTATGATAGTTAGAGCTATGGTTTATATGGTAGCTTGGATGAAATAGTGGAAGGGAAGTAGATATTGTTTATTTTTGTGGTTTTCCATCTTACTTTCTTGGATACGTGGATTGGTCTTATTTGGTGATTTAATTTTCTTGTCCTTGATAAATAGAAGAATCAGAGTTATCTTGAGGGGTGCTTCTTATGGCCAATAAACGAAGAATAAATCTAATGAGATCATCCCTGTTTGTTTTTGTTATATTCCTAGGTGTGGGTGGCAAATGCTTTGCTTCAGAATGGCAATTAATAAATATGCGTAGGTAACTGGGGGTTTTAATTAGAGTGTGGGATGTAATGTGAGCTGTCTTATTGCCATGTGGTGTTCTCTTACTCATGGTTCAAACCATCTGTATGTTCACTGTCAAATAAAGAGGATACTTTGGTTTCTTACTTAGGTTCAACCCTTTGGTATTTATATATTTTCTTATCACTTTTGACGTGGCATTTATGGTTCACATCTAGTTATTGATTCAGATTGCTAAATTCCATTTTTACTTAAATCACATTGCTACTGTGACTAAATGCTGCTATGGCATGCATGCATAGATGATCGATATTTAGACGTCGAATAATGTCACTTGGCACGAAGAGATCGAGAACCAAGGGTAGATATTAATAGTGTGGCAAAGTTTGAAAGTTAACTTTGAGGACTTGTGATAGCAGATGTTAAATATAAAATTGGCTTTACAAAATAAAAGTTTTAAAAATCCTGAATTATGTCTATACCTTGCAAATTCCTGGCTATAAGGTTGCATGTTGACAATTACATTGGTCATCCCCTCCCTCCCTTTTCTTGCGAGGAAGGGGACGGCTGGGTTTTGATTTCACAACAAATTGTTCCTTTTCTTTACCCCTATACAGATTCAATTGATAAATGCAACTCCCTTGTTTGTTTTATACCAGATGAAAGGCCTGCACGAGTCACTAGACAGACGAATTGCTTCTCTGGAAAATTTGAAACAAACTGAAGCTTCACAACATGTGGAAGCTACAGAATAGGTGTCTTGACTGAGGCATCCATTTGTAGTTAATTGTTGTGTTACAGGGTGTACTCATTACGAAAAGTTGCTTTTAGCTATTTTACACCCTTCAGGAATAAGTATAATCCAACTCATTTGTATGGTATGGTATGGTATGTCAGCTGGTTGGTCGTCTTATCTCAAGAGTGAAGATTAATTTTGTATCCTCATGAAAGTTGGAATTATTTTGGAGCTTATTGCATTTAGATTTCATGGTTATTGTTTGCAGTGATCAATGGATATTTGGGAGATGTGACGTTTTATCATCAAAGGCAACAATCTTTTTCTTGGTTGAAAATTTGATTATGGTAAAAACCATACAAAGCATTCTTTGGGAAAAGGTTATTGGGTACGCCATCCGAAGGTTAAGCATTCCTTGGTCAAAGATGCATGAGAAATTTATTATTTTCTATGTGGTATTTAGATATTGTTATCGTGGTTAAATGCTATCATACCTTAATCTTCTGAAAGTGGACTTTTTTGGGTTTTATTTTTGTATGGACTATATTGGGAAAATCGAGGGACCTAATTTCATGTTCACTTGGGCAATGGAAATTGATATTCAGCTGTAATATATTAGCTGTAAGAGGAGATGTAATGGTGCATTATAAGTAAATTTTTATAATCTTATATATATATATAAGCAAAATATGTTTCATATTTAAGTAACGCCTTCTATAATGACCAAAAGATAAGGGATGGTGTGTAAAATAAGTTAATTTGGCAGGGGCTACGCAGAATTGAAACCTTGAAGAGCAAAGTAAATAGAGATGTCCTCTATAAGGTGCAGCTGTTATGCCAGAAGTACCTGCTACTAAAGTTCTACCATCACGCAGCAGCCATGAAAACACCCTATGTTCATTCCATCTCTCTCATGTCCCCACCTCAGCTTATCATTAAGGCGTGGAATTTAAGAACGATATGTTCACCTATTAATTAGCTTCTAACAAAAGGCACAAACTTTCATTTGCTTCTGCCTCTGCTCAATACGGTACTACATAGCATGTGCAGCCACACTCGGTTCCTTATCCTTCCAGGAAAAAGAAATGTTGAATTGAACATTATAATTATAAACTGTCTACTAAAATGTTTTTTCATTAGTAATGAGCCTGGGTCATAGATATGTTTTTTGATAAATTAATAAATAGATAATTTTCAAAAAGAAAAAATTATTGAACTTGGGCTTGCAAGTCTGGTTTTCATGTCTCAAGATTTCAAGATTAGAAGACCCATTATGGGACCTATCAGAACTGGTGTATACTGGTTCGGAACTTGGACCTTCTGGATAGGGTTCGTAAAGCCTATTATAATATAAGGTGTGGCTCAATCCAGACTTCCAAGAGGATAGACCCAATTGTCTTTTACGCCATTGACAACTAGCCCAATTAACTTGATTAGTGCTCGCAATTTTCTGTTTTCTTCAACTCTGAATTTCATGAATCTCTGTTGCTTTGGGAGTTTATTTTATTCTTTTTGTTTCAAAGTAATATCACTAGTCTAATGCATAGACATGGACTATTTTTAGTAACACACTTGCACCTCCTTTTACATAATGATTTTTTATCTGAATATGTTATTTATTTGTTAAACTAATGAAACTCAACTACACGATGTATGAACTAAGTTTTTAAAAGTTTTGGACTTTTGGTGTGAAAGTAAATTCACCCAAAGTTTATACAAGATTTTTAAATTAATTTGGAATAACATGGTTATTAAGTGTAACAAACTGTGGGGCCTAAGTGGTGTTCTTTCACAGTGAATTGTGCTGTCCTGTCCAACCCATTTCAAATGGGTCAAGTGTGGGGGGTCCAAAATGAAGTAAATGCAAGAACCTCTATAATAGTAGCTCTTGGACAGCTAGCCCTGAGGCTGAGGGCTGGTTTTTAAAGTTTCCCATAATAAATTACATGAGAATTTCATATACCAATTAAGATTATTTATTATTTGAGATGAAACATATTATGGAATTAGTGAGTAGAATTTCAGAGAATAAGTAGAAAAAAGAAAGTGAAGTTGATGGGAGCATGTGAGGGAGATAGAAGGTAGCCATCCATTCATTATGGGTTGCTCGTGGAGAAGATAAGAATGGTCCCAGGAAGATGTAATTATATAAAAATAGAAAAAGGCAAAATCAAAAGGAGAAGAAGGAGGAAAAAAGAAAGAAATGGAGAATCATTGGGAAGTGGGTGTTTCCTGGGCGGTGGTAGGCTTTGGAATCAACAAACAGGTGCCAAGCGCCCATATGCCCCTCCTTTTCCCATTGTTTTTGCTTTCATGTCTATCTCTATCTCCCTCTCTAATAACAAACTGCACTTTCACTTTCTGACACCTAATTCATATTTTATAATTACGCTAATCATCATTTGTTGAGGTACTAAAGTACTAACACTTCCTTTCTTCATCTCTTCCTCCATCAAACTTTTCTAATCACTGTCATTTATTGGGGGAATTGCAAAGAAGAAAAGTAAAGATTTCAAATTTCAAATGAGAGAGAGAGAGGAGAGAGGTGATGGAGACAGCCCCATTTGCCATCAACAGCTGTCTTGTACAATGAACCCCATTTGGCCTCTTCCCTCTCTCTTCCAGTTTTCCTCTTCTTCAATGCCTTCCCTCTTATCTTCCCACGTATTCTTCCCCATCCACAAACACAAAGTCAGACCCATATATATTGGTTTGAAAGAGGTATTCAAAATTTAAAAAGTATACAATACAGAAGAGTATAAATTATACTCAAAATGATATAAATAAAGGTGGCTTTAAAGCTAACGTGGTTGGTATGTCAATCTTGTATTAAAAATATCACAAGACATTCCTAAAATCCGCAGATTTCTGAGGAAGCGGATGGTGTCCCACACTGTGTGGCTGTGCTCAGCAGGTATTGTGAAATTCCAATTCACTCCAAGGTTTCACCCCAATTCCTCTTACCTATCACTGGCACTCAACTCAGCGCTTGTTCACCACTCTCCAATCCCACTGCCTTGGTCCATTTCACGCGCCAAATAAGAATGTGTCATTTGTTTTCTTATAGATGTTTGCGATAAAGGGTAACACCCTGACAGTCAGTCCTCGAGACGATGAGTTAACGCATGCACCACGTATACGGCCTCGTGGGAACCACTGTCCTCGCTTCTCACGCGCCTTCCGAGGACAACACTCAACCCAATGGTCCCCTATGGTTAGAAGTTAACTACAAAATATGACACCGTTTTGACCCCATTTATTCCATTTATTAACGTCTATCGTCTTGTCAACTTGCATATTGGGCTCAAGTCAGTAATTTTCATATTTTTGTTTAAATTATTTTAAAAAAAAATAGAATGTTTTTAAATTTTGAATATTTTTTAAAAATTTATTTATTTAAAATTATTAAAAAATATTTTTTCCTTTCTTTCATAAAATTTTTTTTAAAAAAATATTTTATATTTAAATGTAATAATTAAAAATAATTTTTAAAAAATAATAGATAATTTTAAAAATAAAAGTTAATCTCTTTTTTATTTTTTTAAAAGTTATAATTTTTAAGTTTTTTTATAAATTTTTTTATTAACTTATTATTTTTTTATAAATTTAAATAAATTAGTATCTTTTTATTAAAATATATTTTTAAAAAATTAATTTATCCTCAAAATAATATCAAATACGTGGACACTCACGGTTCTATTGTCCTGTTATCTATCCAAGTATGGGTAAGCAAGGCCCCTGTGAAATCGAGACGGTTCAACAAATTTTGGTGCCCTAATTTAGGAACAACTTAAAGGAAAAAGAACGGCACTTGGGCTTCATCTTTTTCCTAAATCAGGATTCAGTACCTTTTTGGATTATTTTTTTTTATTAAATTGAGTTAAATTTTTTAATATATATAATTAAAATTTATATTATGTTATTATATATCCATTAAATTTACATAAAACATAACTTAAAAAAATAATAATTATGTAAATCTAACCAATTATTTATGAGAAAAAAATATAGTTTTATATATAAATCATTTTTTTATTTTTTTATTTGTATTTTATATAAATTTAATAGACATATATTAATATAATGTAAATTTTAATTATATATAGCAAAAAATTTAATTTATTATAAAAAAAATAATAAAAAAAGACCATTCCAAAAAAAAAGACGAATCCAAATTCCTTTTTCCCTACCTAAATGGTCCCTTAATCTTTACGATGTTCTAGATGGCATGCCATTTACAGCTGGATTTTTAATTAAAAATGAACACGAAGAAAAACAAAATTCAAAACAATAAATACACGTTACTCGACCAAAAGAAAAACAATAAATACCATTTTCTATAGCCTTTCCCATTAATGTTTTGCACTCCTATATTTGCATTCTGCCAATTCTACTGTCATAAGGCTTAATTAGTATATATAATTACCATTCATATCTGTTATTAATGGTGATCAGCACAGCTAAATGAAAGTGGTTGCAATTTATTAGATTAGAAAGGTTTGCTCTTCCCGTGACTCTGTCTAGTTTTTGTTGGATGCTGGTTGGTTTTACCACAAGACAGATGACACCATTAATTACCTTTGTTTTGAATAGTTTGATTGGAACCCGAGACTGTGTTGAGATTATTTTATGTTAACAAAAGTCATATGCTAATTAGTAAATATAAGACTCAAATACTATTACAGAGAATGAGAAAAGGTTGGCTTTTAAGCAGAAGGGTGCGACTTTTCCTAACTCCTGAGTTCTTTGCTCACCAATATTCTGCTTCTGTAGCTTTATATATATATATAGCATTAAAGGCTGCGTTTATAAAATTTGTTTGAATGTATTTTGTGATTATAAAGATGGAAACAGTAAGGTGGTACTTGCTTTTGGTTGAAACTGCAGAGTGCAAAGGAAATCCGTGAAAGGAATTGAAGGAATTTAGAAGTAAAACCCTTACGGATAACAACGCAAAGGAATGGCAGAAGAAGTGGAAAGCCTTTTTGCCTTTTTATTGTACCATCCTCCCTATAGGCTGTAACGTTAAATAACTAAAACGGGGCCCGTTATAGCCAAGGGAAGGGGAGTGCCCAAATAAATCCTAATCCTGTCCTCTTTCCCAATAAGAATATAAGGAAGATAGAGTATCTTGAGCCGGTTAGCCTTACATACAGTGATACAGAAAATGATAGATACCACAATAATATGAGAGAGAAAGGATCGCTTTCACTATTTTGTCTCTTAGTGTGTGGTGCGAATGTTGGAAGCATGGAAGCAAAGCAAAGGCCGAGAATGGCGGCAACCCATAACTCAATCATAAATCCCACATCACCCTCATCTTACTCCATTCCAACAACTGGCAATAGGGAGAGAGAAAGAGCAAGACTTACCGTGTGTCCCATGGTCTGTTATTATTACTGCTAGATACACGCCCATAAACACGATTATTTTTGCGTACCTGAGAAGTTGGGTCTAGCTAGAGTTGGGTTGTAGGGTGGGTGATTCTTTTCCATGGCAAACTAGTTTCCTCTTCGGGGAAGGTGGTCTGATTTGTTTTTGGTTTTTGGTGAATTTGGCGTTTCAGACAAGGAAGCTAAGAAAAAATAGTAGCTGCACTAGTGTTCTTGGGTTGGGTGTGAAGCTGCAGACTCTTGAAGCATTCCCTAGTAAGACGATGATGAAGATGGTGCATCATAATCATCACTACCGTCCATTATCACCCTTTGATAACGATTCCTCTGCTGCTGATGGCGATGGTCCCACGACTTCTAGGTCTGTCACTCATCATATAAACGATGTTTCTAGTGGTGGTTTTGCCTCTGCTGCTGTTATTCATAGTGGGGGTGCTGCTGTAAGACCTTTGCAGCCTTTTCACATTTCCACCTCTACTGCTGTTACCACCACTCACCCCGCCTTTAAATCCCCAGGTTTGTGTTTATTTTACTCAGGTCAATGCTGGGTGCTGCTTATAGTTTGGGATTCTTACTGATCTATCTGAAAGATTACGTCTTTATTAGAAAAAGAAGAAAAGGATGAGGATCAGAAGAGAGAGAGAGAGAGAGAGAGAGAGAGAGAGAGAGAGGTAGGTGTTGTTCTGTCTGAGACTCTGAAAATGCCCGTGTTTTGGTTGTGATTACTGTAGGGGCCATGGCGGCTTCCTTGGGGTTTCCTTTCACAAATGCACAATGGAAGGAACTTGAAAGACAAGCTATGGTATACAAGTACATGATGGCTTCTGTTCCTGTTCCTGCTGATCTTCTTATCCCCACCTCAGTCACGGCTGCTTCTCGGTCTCCCTGTATGAGCCTCTCTCTTGTGACCTTTTTATTTATGCACGCCTCTGCCTCTTTCATCATGCGCTTTGTCATATCACTCTTGTTAAGTTTATCATGTCTTGTGGGTATTCCTCTTTTTCCCACTTTCACACGCGCAGGGAAGATGCCCCAATGCCTTTTTCTGCCTTCAACCTATGCAATATCTCAAGTCTATGTCTCCGCCCATTCGCCCTCTCTCACACCTTGTTTGTATCCGTGTCTCCAAGCTTATACCTTCAGATATTCGACCTCTGCTACCCTTTTCATTATCTGTTGCTTTCTTTATCTGAGATATAAATGATGTCGGTTTAATTTATTTAGTCTCTCTTTCTTGAAATTTGGAATCTTGTGGTTTTCTTTTGAACAGTGAATAGTGGTTTCAATCTAAGGTTGTCAAGCAGTACTGATCCAGAGCCAGGTAGGTGCAGGAGGACGGACGGGAAAAAATGGAGATGCTCTAGAGATGTGGCGCCTAACCACAAGTATTGTGAACGTCATATGCACAGAGGTCGTCCCCGTTCAAGAAAGCCTGTGGAAGTCCATGGCAACAGTAACAACAATCAGCAAATCAAGAGGGCTCGCCATGATTATCATCCTTTTCCTACCTCTTCAGTTACTGGGACTATTTCTAATCCCGCAATCAGAAATGGTGGATCTTCGTCTCAGTTTCTTCCGTCTACTACCAGTCAGCCATACCATGAATCTTCCCTTTCTCTGGATAAGTTTGGTCTCAAAGCTGTTAATTTTGAATCCGTGGCTGCTGTACCATCGGATAACGAACCCAGGTGCTTGAAGTTTCGACTTACAATATCTATTTTCTTAATGGGGTTTTGCTATCAGGGACCCCTGTTTGGTTAGTGAGAAACTAAAAGAAAAAAGAAACGCAAAGTTTACATTTTTCCTCAAAGAAGTCAGGCTCTAAACAGAAGCTCATGGCGACATTAGAATGATAAACTAAGTTATTTTTAATCCGTTTTGATTCATTATTTCAACTATTGGGTTTTGTTTAAAAGGTCAAAATAGGGGGGGAGTGTGTTTTCTCTCGTCATAAAAATGTTCTAACTTTTTAAGCTTATTTCAACTGTTGATCTTGTTCTCTTGCAATAGATTTGATCACTGTGATACTAATTTGGTGACTTGAACCTGTGCATTGAAGGGGCTTGGACTGGATGCTGAAGGGAGACCCCATTTCCATGGCTGCATCTGATCCAGAATGGCAGGCTCTGATGCAGAACAAAGTTGGATTGACCACCCAGAATTCCTGTAATAACAACGCCTCTATTTCCAGTCCAAATTACAAAGAGACTCTGTATCTGAATTCGTATCCGTCTTTCAATTCTAGACTAGATCAACAGAGCAGACGCTATCCTCTGTTCCTCTATCCTCTTACTGTTCCTGTGGAAGATCCTCAGTCAAAACCCAGGGGTTTCATTGATGCTTGGTCTAATGCGGAAACAGGGGGAAACAATGTCAGCGCCAACAAGAGCCCTGTTGCGTCAAATGGTAAATTATCGCTTTCTTGTCTTGATCTATCCATCGGTGGTGGTGGTAGTGGTAGTGGTTCTGTGGATGAAGAAATGGGTACGATTCAAATGGGTTTAGGCCTAATGGAGCCTGATGGAAACACAGAAAATGGCACTAAAACAGATCTCGCAAATTGGCTCACTCCTGCACCTTGGGTGGCTTCAACACCTGGGGGTCCCTTGGCTGAAGTTCTAAGGCCAAGCAAGGTGGTTGCCACCAATGAGGCACCCTCCAATCCATCCTCTCCGGTCATAACAAATGCCGAATCCGGCAGCCCACTGGCAACAATGGTGTCATCTCCATCAGGGGTTTTGCAGAAAACGCTTGCTTCATGGTCTGATAGTAGTAGCAATAGCAGCCCAACGGTTGCATCTTCAAGGGAGAATGCCTTACTCTGGTTTAATCAAAGCAAATTAGCATCTTCTAATTGAGGTTCTTAATATGGGATAGTAATAGTATTTTGTAATCTTATTTTGGTTGGATATTTAGTTAGCTGTGCATTTGGACAGCTATAGGATTTTCTGAGTGTTTTGTATACGAAGTTGTGTTTCTGTTCTTGTGAAGAAGACTTTTTTGTATCCATGTCAGAATGTTATTTGTCGTGGACCAAGGATATTTTTTGTTGTGGGGCCCTGTGCCGTCCGAATTGATCTAACATGGACTAGGTCAACTACCTCTTGAATCTTCGCCTTCTCCTGTACCATAAAATATTTCAGCCCAAAACTATTTTTTACTTGCATCAATCTTGGCGCTTAATCGTTCAATATTTAAGAAAAAAAAAAACTAAAGTAATCAAGCGACGGTTCAATTGCTGAGAGCTCTTTTATCTCTAGCAATTAGTACGACATTCAGGTTCAGCTGCTGATCAAAGCACATGCTATTAGAACCCAGGACTCTGTTTGGGTTACCAAATTCCAACCATTTTTTCTGAAAACACCCGCAGCCTAGTTGGGCAAACACGATTCTTGTTTTCCCGGAACTGAGTCATTTGTTGTAGTTAAGGCGAGGAGTTGGCGGGTGACGCTTTACCTTTTCTGAAGCTTTAACAGTGCAATAAAGTTCAAGTGAAAACATACTACCAAGTCGTGGATTGAAGTTCTTCATGAGTGGCCTACGATACATGTTATATAATCTAGAAATCTTAGTTTAGAATACAGTCCCAAACAATTCTTTTTGATTGACACTAATCGTAGAATTTCTAACAATTCCTTTTGTTTTATTCTCTTTTCAATTTCCTGAACTTCGATTCATTTCCTAATCCATGTAAACCAAAACTCACCATGCCCTTGGTTGCGACAAATAATGGCTGAACATGCCTTGTGTAATACACTTGGCTCTTCGCTTTTGGTTCTGTAACAGCGGTTTGAATACTTGTTTGCTTAGTATTGGTTGATGATGTATACCTTACAAAGTAACAATGTCTCCACAAAGAAAGAGTTTTAAAGAATGATTAAAACTAGTGTGAGGGAAGGAGAATCCTCTTAGGAATCACTAAAACCTCTTAGGAATCACTAAAACTTGAGGGGAAAAAAATTGGAAGATGCTTATACTAGATAAAAAAAAAAGAAAACACAAGAAAAGCAAATAAATTGATAAGAGAGCTCAGTAAGGGTACTTTAAATTTAGTAGAACATAGCCATATTAGATTTATCAATATCTGGTTTTTGTGGTATACAGAGTTTGAGTGACATACTACAGTACAAGGTATTCGGTGATTTCATAGATTGTCCTTATAGTCAAAATCAAATTAAGAGGCTCGCATGCAAGGTGTGTATGATGAGCATCTAAGATATTGATGTCTATTCTTTGCTTCTCACTTAGGTTGAAGACATTTTAGATTGAGCTACATCTTTGACAGTTACTTAGATAGGTTACAGTACCGAAGGTTGTGCTTTCTAACTTGAGATTAAGGATATGGTATTACATCCACATGTAGAGAATCTGACTATTCCTTATGCATTGTAATGTAACTCTTGAGAATTGATAGTTTGAGATGCCAATTACACCTTAATTTGCTCATAGTCAGAAGTTAATGGTATTCAGATGCTTGGATCTTTGTTCCTTTTAAATTCTGAAATCTTAATAATCTGTAACCTCCGGCTCATGACATCAATCTAGATCCTTACATGCTTGTTCTCACTTTTATAGGGAATTTATTCTGAAACCTTTCTTGAAAACTGTGGGTCAAAGATCCAATTAAAGCATAAAAATAGTCACACAACATGCTAAAGTCTGAACGAATCACTATCTTCTGTGAAAGGCTGTAAAAGAAGAATATGAATGAGAACAGGAAAGATAGATGCCCCCACCTCCCAAAAAAACTCTAATTGCTATGACCCTGTTCTTCTGTAGTCACTCGATGGATCTACAGAGTACTGGGCATCCTACTGTCCATTACCCATTTTTCATAAACAGTGGATGCACTAAGCCTGTTTAGAGATCCAAGGCACAAACATGCCCGTTTATTCTCAACCTTAAACCTTGCTTTACGTGTTTGATGATGGGATTTATTGTGGATGAATGCTAGTTAAGTTCACAAAAGATTTGCTCACTAGTTTGTGCTTAATATGCCATTCATGCTTCAGATTGGGAACACTGAAGTATATTTACAAAAGTATTCTTTAGCTGTCTGCTTAGGGTTTTACTGTTTTGAGCTAAAGAACGTTGGACACAGGATACTATTTTAATCTCATATTTAATAAAGATGCTAAGTGCCAAATATACAAGGTGATAATGCTCCACCTTAGCGTGGTTGATGGATGGGATGAGAGTTGAGAAAATCCTGACCTCAAAAAAAAAAAAAAATTTAACGAACGTCTCATGAGTTGATGGCAATTAGTTTAGAGAAAATATTGTTCAATGGCAATCATACATTTCCATTCAACTTGAATTTTCTTCATATATATTTTTACTTCATCTTCCTCTAATTTTGAATTTTACTTGGGGAAAATTTTGACATCTTACAAACATTGTTACCGTCCTTCTCATGATCATCATTCTACAAGTAATGGCCTTACATCTTCCATCTCCTGAGATCATTTGGTGAAGGTAGGGAGATTTCATTTTCTATACAACAAGAAGAAATGTTAACCGACACCTCCCAAGCCCACCTTTAAGTTTTGACTTAAAATTAGCTCCTCCATTATCAACACCACCATAAGGATCTGGAACTGGGACCCTTTTATATTACTTTTCTGGGGTTGAAGTCCTCTGCCTCGGTGCACTTTGTGACCGAAGTCGAGCCTTCGCAGATGCAGTGGCTGCCATATAGTTGGGCATTGCAGTGGGCCTGGCACCATTGCTTACCCCTGTAATTCCATGGGTGTGGTTGCTTCCTATGCTGGGCACCTGAGGCACTGAAAATATCGACTTTGCACAACGAGGGCTAGCTGATTGCACCTGAAGATGCTTCATCTTTGTTGGTGATGGTGTCATTGGGGACTGGAAAGAAACATCGCGATGGGCTTTATGCACAGATGACAAAGGAACTGTAAAGGTTCTCAGTGGAATATTGCAGTGAGGTTTATAACCACATGATGATCTCTCCGTATCGGTGGGAACCAAGTTAGAGTAGGGTCTAAATGTGTCAATTTCAACTATTTTTATGGGGTCTCTTTGATCGCACGAAGCTCTACCTGTGCTCTCCCTGTACATTCTTCTCCGTTGATCAGACCATCCGGAGTTGTCTTCAAGCTCTCCCTCACTGGCGCTAGGGTCCGCACTAGTTCTCCATATCTAGTCGATGAAACCATGCAAGGAGTTCATATATAGCAATTAGCAAGCAGTTGGCTAGTGCAGTGAGAAAGACATCAGAAAACGATCAAAACCTGGTGAGAGAAAGCATCAGCCAGGGCCTTCTCACGTTTCAACAAGGCAACTTCCTTCTTTTTCTTTAGAACAGCTCGAATATTACCGACGGATTGTGGGTGGTCATCCCAGTGGATCGAGTCATCCACTGTGCTACTTTCATCTCTTGACTGCATAAGTTAAACAGAAACCAAATCAAACATAGAAAGGGCATCTGAAAACACAATATTAAAATATAAAACAGACATACCATGGACTTGCTGTCAGCTAAATGTGAGGCCCATAAGCGACAGGCATCACTTAATTTGGAATCTGTGCTTCCGTTATGGCAAGTCCTCTTAGCTCGTTGTTCGCATAGCCGGGTATGAACACGAACAAGAGCTTGCATGCATTGAAGAGTAAATTTTGCTCGTTTGCGGACATTATGACCTCTCACTAATGCCTGCAACTTCACTAACCCTTTAAGTGCCCGAAGAGCTCTTCTGGCCTTCATAACCAAATCAATTAGTCAACAAAAAACCCATCAAGGTTATCGTTCTGAAAAAATAGCAAACAAACTCCCTCTCTATTTACCAGATAACCTTTGAAGGCCGTTTGAATAACAGTGGCAGCATAATGTTGTCTAACAAAGATGGAAGGCCTGCCAAGCCGAACGACCTCCACAGCTGCTTGAGCACTTGCTACTGCTGCCTGAGCAGCTGCTGTGGTTGCCATGGCAACTGCAATGGCATGCCTTTGCTCAGCATCGTCTACCTGAGAAACAGGAGTGCTTGTTGCTGTGATATCAGCAATGGTGGTTATAGTTGTTTCTTCGCAAAGATGAGTAACTGTTTCTTGACTAAATGGCTTCCTGAAAATCCATCTTCGTTTTCCCCTTTTCTGCACATAGCCGAAAAAAGAAATCCCATTTAGTCTCAGTTCTTACACCTTAAGAAATTACACCTTGTTCTGCACATCTAAGATTAATCTTTTACCCATTATGTAAATCCTTAGAGTCAATTATCTTTGCAGGAGATAATATAAATACACAGAACGGAAGAAGTAACAAAAAAGTAGAAAGTCCAGAAAGGATGCTTGAGATTGTACCTTTTCCTCGTCCTCCGGTTCGAGTTCTTCTCTCCTTCTGCTGTTTCTCTTGTCGATTTCTTTGGTAGGAGACCTGAAAGCCCTTTTTACTGCAGTCAACCAAGAGCTTCCTCCTGCCTTCCCCATGAAAAATATGTACTGCAGCAAAATCTATATCTACATACAAATTAGGCGAAGCCAATTCATTTGCTCCGTTGTATTTGAGTAGTTGGCACCTATAAATGCAAAATGCCAGAGATGTGAATGAGGAGGGAAGAATAAATCATTTTAGTCTTTTCTTTATAAACGAAATCATATCAGTCTGCTAGTGGGTATAGCCAGTCCATGCATTTGGGAACAGCCCTGCATTATGTAGTCGCATAAGGTTTACTTTGCAGCAAATAATGCTTAAAATTTTGGTGTTTTCTGAGACGTGGTTAATGGAGTTCTGTGTCAGGCAGTTGGAGACAAGCATAAAAGAGAGAGTACCCTCGAGAATGCAGAAAGCTGAAACGCATAGAGAGAGGAAGGGAGAGGATCAGGAAGGGGTTTGACAGGTTTCGGTTTTATGTTGCTTTAAGGGATAGCCGAGGGCAAGGAGGTTGATATGAGTTCAAGGTTATTATAGTAATCCAAGTTTAAAGAGTATAACTGTTTAAGGTTACATTTGCTTTCCGAAGGTTGCGTGAAATATTTTTAGTACTATAATATAGTATTATTAGTATTTATATTTTTTATATAATATATTTTTAACTTATAATTAAATTAATTATTAAAAATTTAAAAATATTTATATATTAAAATATTTATGTCGATAATAATTTGTTAATATTCTCATTGTTCAGTGGGTGATATACTGGTACGAGACTGTAATGAACTTTTAACAAATATTAGTTGAAATAGACTAATCCTAATAATCCAACTATGCTTCTTTGTTTGTTTCTAATATGCGAAATAATTTTTTTTAATCAATCTCACAAACGCCGTCACGTTGCAAAGGCTGACAGAGCGTTCCTCCTTTAAATAGGATACATTTTAGCAGCGGTAAATTATTTATAATTGAGAGATACGGGAAAGTAGACCGGTCAAACTTCATTGGATTCTCTTGTCAGTTTTTCTTTAATTTCTTTTAACTTTTTTTTCCCATTCTCATTTGCTAGGGCCGAAAACTTCAATGATATATACTCCACTAACTTTTCATTTATGAGCTTTCTCCAGATGTGGCCACTAAGTAGTAAGCAATCTTTGATAGTTTATTTGATTGTACCCTCTGGTACCTTCCATCTGTTGCATTGCTAATAACTTCATCACGAGTAATAGAGCTACTCAGTGCTATAACATTGTCTTGCATAGAAAAATGATCTGAGCCCTATGTAAAAATTTTGCAACTTAACTTGAAGACTTTTAAGTATTATATATATATATATATATATATGTTTGTAATTCAACTTGATTTCATTTTTGTGGTCCTGGGGAGCGAGCGGGGTTAGCACTTAGTAGGAAGTGGGTGACTTGAAGATAATAATGAAACAGGTAAGTGAAGTTGGCCACGACCCTGCTCCGTGGACGTCCCTAAACGGCTGATGGGCACCAGATTAACTACTTCACAAAGCCAGCATAGATTGTTTAATTCCTTGCAATTTTGTTGATGCCTCTCTCATGGTCAAGCGATCTTTGGGTAGTTCAGCTGCACAAGACAAGCCAACTCTTATCACAGAAGCTATGCACGCCCCAGCTTTGCGTTGGCAGAATGTGTAACTATTTTTATAGCTGTCGCAGTCGCTACTATTGCCATCACTAGGATAACCAGGGCTTGAGCTTGGTGTCGACCTTTCAAACTCGTGAAAAAGGTTTGGATCAGCAACCTTCAGTATTTGATTCTCATCCATGGCCAAGGCAAATTTGCTAAGGCTTAAACCTTCATTGAACATCTCATCAGTTGGTTTTTTAGTAGTAAGCATCTCAAGCAGTAAAATCCCAAAACTGTAGACATCTCCAAAAGTTGAAGCTTTGCCGCCTAAACCATATTCTGAAACAAATTACCCGAACTTTAGACTTGCATACTGTAAAGCCAGTTATTTCAGTCAAGTTCGAATACCACGTAAGAAAAAAAAAAAAACTCTAGTGTTTCCGGGAAAATATTACGGATAGAAGTTTCCTGTAAAATTTTGAGACAGAAGTCTTGCTAATCAGATAGCAAGTCAGTTATACCAGATTAATATTTTCTGTAAAATTTTAAGGATAGCAGTTTCCTGTACCTGGGGCAATGTAG
>JASKGM010000007.1:11112601-11142854 GCA_034509205.1 Ceratonia siliqua
ATTAACCAGGTAAGGTTATTCATGTTGGTGAACAGAGGAACCAACCCGTGAAATTCATTGTGAGAGAGATCGAGATAACTGAGATGTGAAGCATTGGATATAGAACTAGGCATTACACCTCCAAACTTGTTGTTTGCCAGATATAGACTCCTAAGATTTGGAAGAGCTTGACCAATATCTCTTGGTAATTCTCCAGAAAGGTGATTCTTTGTTACGGACAAGTAGACTAACGAAGAGATGTTGAAGATAGAAGGGGGAAACTTGCCATTGAAATAGTTCTCAGAGAGTTGAAGATGAGAAAGATTGTGGAGTTTACCCAACTCATTTGGAATTTCCCCAAAAAACTGGTTCCTTGCCATGGAAAGATTAGTGAGAGAGGAAAGATTTCCAAATGCTGGGGGGACTTCACCAGTGAGATTATTGACAGAGAAGTCTAGAATTTGCAGCTGGTGTAGATTGGCTAACTGTGCAGGAAGTGTACCACTAAGATTGTTAGTAGCTAAATTAATGAATTTAAGGAGTGAAAGATGGACAAACTCCAATGGAATATGGCCCTGGAATGCATTGTTGGAAAGATCAAGTGATTGTAGGTTAGAGAGGTTGGAGAGGTGAGAGGGCAGTTTACCAGAGAGGCCAAGTCCGCGTAGGCTGAGAGATTGGACTCTGCTTCCGTTTTTGGAGCAGGAGACACCATACCAGGTGCAGTGGGAGGAACTTGATGTCCACCCAGAAAGAGCATTCTTTGGATCGGTGACATGGGATTTGAACGAAAGAAGAGCATCTCTGTCAGTATCTTTGTTAAGACTTGCTACGTTACAGATGAGGCCATGAAAGAGTTCGAAGGATATAAGGAGAAATGTAAGATGAATATGTAACATCATGGGTAAAAGTTGACAATGGCAACTGCAGATTTGTTCTCTATGCTCAATGAAAATGGAGATATTTGTAAGTGAAACCCTTGTGTTCAGCTCTTTAATCTGTTTGCTAATGACCGAGTTTCCTTGGAATTTATATTCAAAAATGGGTATTGTTTGTCACTTTGTTTTGCTTATATTATATTTGATGGACTTTTCTATGCTATTCCATTTCCAGTAGCAATTTAGGAAGATTTTTTTTTAAATTTTTTTAGTTTTTTTATATTTTTTATTTTAAGAAATAATTTAAAAAAATAAAAAAAATAAATGAAAAGAATTATTTTTATTTATTTTTTGTTTAGATTTATTTTTAAATATTTTTGTTATAAAATATTTTTTAATTTTGATTTTAATTTTACTTTTTTAAAATTTTTAAAATTATTTCTTAAAATAATTTTAAAAAAATATAAATAATAAATAAATTTCTCCCCTACTCGGGGAGTAGGGGAGAAATCACCCTATTTGATTTGAATGTCTAATATTTTATATAACTCAGTAAACTATAGAGGAAGTAAATATAAGTTTTACAACTTATCCTTGATTTTACCTATTAAATATAGGTCGTATTCTTTTGTTTTCTCAATTTCATAACTAAAAATTCATTATTAAAAAGTTCCATTGACTATGAATATTTATATATACATATTTCTCCACTAAACTTACAATTTTATAAAATTGTGTATTAGAAGAACTTAAATTTATCTATATTCAATTTAAGTGATAAATCACTCACAACCTCAAATTTAAAAGTCATTTTAGAATAATTTAACAGATATTTATCCAAGCACAGCTTCATGATGTTTTTATCACATATTTTATTATTTATGACTAGTTGCCACATCAATAATTAAAATTATAACAAACGATCCAAATCAAAGGAATTTTATATAAAATTTATAAAAAATTACAAAATATATTATTTATAAGTAAATACATAAATATATTAAAAATAAAATCTATTAAAATTTACATTTGGTATCTATAAATAATTTTTCATAATTAATTTAATTTATAATTTTTATATATTTAATCTATTTTAAATATTATTTGAGCCTAAATTGCCTGTGAATGATTGAATGAAAAGCAAATTGTAAATTGTAAATTGCAATAGACAATGACAGCAAAAATGAGTCTCAAATTTTGCACCACATGCATGCATATATGCATAGTGGACCGAAACTAGTTATTGCCACATGTTATGTATTTTTATATATTTTTAAAATTTTTTTATTTTTAATTAAGATCATTGGTATGAAAAAGAACAGTCTAAATTTATTAAACATCTAATCATAACCTAATCCTAATTTCTAGTAGACTAGTCACCTCAACTGCTCTAAGTCTTTCTTTTTCCAAGAGCCAATAAAATATTGTATAGGTCTTTTAATGCCTTCTTATTAGGTGCCTATCTTACACTGCCGACAAAGTATTGTGACAAAAAAAAGAACAAAAGAACAAAACATTCTTTTTAAATTTTCTCTCTTTTGAAAAGTAAGAGTGGGGTTTCGTTGAAAATTTAGAGGGTATAGTTCATTCTGAATTCCGTGTAGTCAAGGGTATGACTATACGGTTTTTAGTAAAAAAAGTATGACTAGTCACCTCAAGTGCTCTAAGTCTTTCTTTTTTGAAGAGCCAATAAAATATCTTCGTCTCCGGTCTTTTAATGCCTTCTTATTAGGTGCCTACCTTTCACCGCCGACAAAGCATTGTGACAAAAAAAAGAACAAAAAAACAAAGCATACTTTTTAAATTTTCTCTCTTTTGAAAAGTAAGAGTGGAGTTTCCTTGAAAATTTAGAGGGTATATTTCAGTCTGAATTCCGTGCAATTAAGAGTATGATTATACGGCTTTTAGTAAAAAAATTCGAGTCATTCAATATTCATTAGATGATCAAAATTTATTTTAAAATTTTTTACAAATTTTTTTTGATATATATATAAAAAAATATTTAAATAAATCTTAATTATCTAATTTATTTTAGATAATCAAAATTTAACTAGGTTTTATATAGTTTGATTTCAACTACAATGAATTCGAATCTGATATAATTAGAGAGAAAGTCAAAGAAAGAATAAAAGTGAGAGAAAAAGAGTGGGGCTCCACTAAATAATGAATATCAACTTAAAAGGAACAATTATTTTTCACTTGTAAAAGATTGAATGAAAAATAAATTGTAATGGACAATGACGAGTCTTAATTTTTACACATACATTCATAGAGGCGTAGTAGAGTAGCCAAGTCAAGTGTTCCAAGTCTTTGAGGGACCCATGAGATCGCACTGTAACAAATTAGAAAATAATAAAAAAAAATCATTTCACATTTTCTCTCGTTTGAAAAGTAGGGATGACGTTTGAAAATTGGGACGGTAAAGTTAGAGAGAGAGTGAAAGAAAGAAGAGAGAGAGACTGGGCCTACCTACTGAATATCAACTTGCAAAGAACAACTATTGCCATTTGTGAATGATTGAATAAAAAATAGAAGAAAATACTCTAATTTTTATTAAGAGGGGTTTTAATTACATAATAACTTTATCTATTATAAAATATATGTATATTTTATTTAAAAATTAAAAAAATATTATAACTTAATTTAATTTTAATTAAATTATTTATATGTATAAAATATTTTTTATAAAAAATAATAAAACTCAAATAATTTATTTATTTACTTATTTTTAATAATATTAATATAAAAGAAGAAAATAAAATATATTGAATAATTTTTAAAAAATTTGTATAATCAATAATAAGCATATTTAAAAGTTATCTTAAATATATAAATTATTTAAATAAATTTAAATTTAAAATTTGGTAAAGCTATAATTTTTTTAAATTAAAATTTATATATATTTTTATAATAAAAAAATCATATAATTAAAATATTTTTTTTAAAAAAATAACTTATTCAAATAAAAATTTATACAATAAATAAAAAAAGAGAATAACAAGTTATCTTTAAATATAATCTTTTAAATAATTTTTTAATATTTAATTAATAAAAATATATTTTAATTATTATATATAAATACAAAATAATTTTAATTTTATATTAAAATACCTACATAAAAATTCTCTCTTAATAAAATGTTTTGAATATTGTTTCAATATTTAATAATAAAAATATTTTTTAATTATTACATATAAATATAAAATAATTTTAATTTTATATTAAAGCACTTTCATAAAGGGGGTCTGTCCGTCTGTCTGTCTGAGAGAAAGAATTCGACAGCTGAGACCTATGGGGTTCATCATCTATCTCCAACTATAAATACCAATATTTCTGACCTAATTCTGCAAATCCATGGTTGCAGTTGGCTACCTTGAGCAAGCAATGGCAGCCCTCAATAGCTCGAATAGGATGAAGTCCTCTGCTGCTGTCCTACCAATACTACTCTTAGTGCTCATCGTCGTCATGTCCTTTAACCTGCAGGCTATTGCCGGAAGCACTCCAAATCTTAAACTTGGTAATTGCTACCTCTATATATCCTCCGATCCCTTTCTTAACTCTGATTTATATATGTTGATGTTTATTATAAGCTTAGATGTGGTGGATGCAGGAAGAAAGCTTTATCAGTATCCTCCAATTACATACGAACCTTTTCCGGGTGGAGGAGGATATAGTCCGCCTGGAGGAGGATATAGACCGCCTGGAGGAGGATACAGTCCGCCGGCGTGAAGTTAAGAACCATCCTCGCTGCTATAATGTATTAGAATAACGAGAGTCACTGCTTTCATATATATAAATAATCTCAAATGTTATCAATGTTACTGCTTCAATGTAAACGTGACGGCATCTTTTTACTGCGACCTCAATTTTGCATATGGAATTTTATACTTTATCAAATATAAAACAGTATCTCCTTTTACTAAAATAATTAACATACTTACTTTTACAATCTCTTTGCTTTTGTTACAACTGATTTTCTCTAAATCAATTTTTAGCATACTTTTTTTATTTACTTTATTTTAATAAAAATTGTACTTAAATTACATATAATATCTTTTAAATTTGAGCTTTCTAAGCTAAGGGTCAGATTTGACCCTTATAATATAAATGACTCATGGATCATTAAAATAACCATATAAAAAAGAAAGGGAATCATAAATAATTAATTGAGCGAATAATCACCTGACTAATTATAATCCAACCCTAACTCATTCTAACCCACCCATTTGCCACTAATGGTACAATTATTGAATCAAGAGAATTACAACTCATTTGATATATTATCATTTTTATTTTAATATTTTAAATATTAAAAAATTATATTTGAGATTTATTCTGTTAATATTCAAAATGCTTAGTTATAATATGAGTGAAAAACAATTATAAGATGCCCTTCTTTAAGGTACTACATAAATAAAAAAATGGGAAAACAACCCTAATAAATCCAATGTTCCCTTTTACCCTTGGCTAAATCACCTATTTCTTTCCAATTTTTTCTTTTTAAATTTTTGGGTCCAAGTCCCCGAATTTCAAATAGAGAGGCAAAGCAAAAGAACAAAACGATGCCTTTGAGACCCATAAGTTGGAATGGGCCCAGCCCAACAAATTGATGGGCCTCATATAAATAGGCTTGTACGCGAGCAACTGGAAAGCTCGTTGTTATGGATCTCATATTGACAGGTCCAGTACTTTTATATTTATAAAAAAAAAAAACCATAGGCTAACCTAATCGAAGTAGAATTTCATACTAATCTCTCCAATCCCTAAGTCATGCCATAAAGGAATTTGGATCCAAGCAACTAAGGGGGAGTGTAGTTGCACGAATCAGAGATATATTTTATTTTAATTATATATAATAAAAAATATATATTATAATTATTTAAAAATAAATAAAGGACGATTATTCAAAGTACTGTATTCCATAAGATTCATCTAAAAAGGTTGATAAACAGAGAAAGAAAAGGATCGATTCTGGACAAGTGAACAAAAGGGGTTGCACGAAAAATACAAAAAAAATATATGGGCATGACTGCAATAAATCCTTGGTCCCTATTGAACATGTAAAATCACGGAGCATTCCCGAAACCATGAGAAACTGAGAGAAAACAAACATATGTACGGCCTATTGGCCTGTGACAAGTGTAGGGTCGAGAGCTTACGAACACACACACTCGAACTCTCAAGACCCTTCTCCAGTTTTCACATCTGCTGCCTATATATTCAGGATTCTCACTTCTCACCTTCATCAGCCTGCTATCTCAAAACTAAAAAAGTCTGAACTTTCCTATTTGACTGAACTTCGATTCTCTCCACTCTTCGTATCAGTTAAATCCTTCTTTTTTGTTCCCTAATGGCTCAAGTTCTGTCATTGTCCACTTGTTCACCTTTTCTATCCCTGAAGGCGGGGTTTTCTGCTAAACCCAGCAGCAACAATGCCATTACGCCCTTCCTGGCCACCTTTCCATCGAGGAAGCCTATGCCACGGTTGGGAATGGCCAAAGCACAGGCCACTGATGATAACAAAGACACTTCTGTGGATGTCCACGTTAACAAGGGCAACCAAGACACCTCTGTAGAGAGGAGGCCTCGCAGATCGGCCTTGGACATTTCACCATTTGGTAACTCTGTTTACCCCTTTCCATGCCAATTTATACAGATATTCTAGCACTTTCTAGTCCTATTCGTTGACACTAATGTTTTTTGAAGGTTCATTTTAAATTGGAATTTTGCATCCTTTCACATAAATCTCCCCTGATTCGTTATAATAGAATTTGAAAACTTAAAAGTAAAAGTTTCTAGTGGGTGTTTAAAATTCTTAGCCACTAGGAAAATAGGATATCCCCTTACACACCCGTGATTCTAAATTATAAATTATGCATGTACCTAATTTAATGAAATAACTATAACCAATATCAGCCCAGGTGTGATTCTTTCATCTATGGAACTTGAAATTTAGAATTTTAAGTATGTTGTTGTATAGTGAGGATTGTCAAATTTATATTTTATATTTAGGTTTTTTATATTTTTTGATGTGGGACACTTTTATTTGGAGTAATGAGTCATTAGTTTCTCGTTTACGCGTAGGTCTTAGATTTTAAAGATGAAATTAGACTATGTTTAAATTTTTTATTTTTGGTTTGAGTTACCTTGAAAAATTAAAAAAAGAAAGATCAAAAAGACTTATTTTTATATTTGGGAGAATGATGTATTTATTATTTATGAAGTGAGGGAAAATGTTAAAAAATTTTACAAATATAAAATATAAGTCTGACAATTCTCGTGTCCCTCAATTTATTTTTTATTTTTTATTTACTTTTCGAGACTTAAACATATTGTAGTGATTCATTGTATACCCATTCCACCATCGCCACTAGAAGGAATTTCTCTTCTTTTTCTTTTTTACATTAAGGTCAATCAGCTTTGCAATCAAGTTTGGAATCAAAAAAAGGAAAAGAAAAAGAGTGTTGGTTTTTGTGCTTTGCTTTTGTCACTGTTTAACCCTTTTGGACACAAATGGCTTGGCTTTAAATAGAAGTATCATCCTTTTAAGTGAAATGCTATTGATCGAATTTGAATTATTTGTTATTATGGACGTTCAAGTTAATAAAAAGCTTGAGTGTAATAATTGCAATGCATTAACAAACTTACGGTTTCAAGCAGAACCTAGAAACAGAAAACAGAGTAGATTGTTTCTTAAAAAGAAAAAAGATAAACCTAAACATGCCAATTTAAATCTCCACAAAAAAATATAACCCAATTCAGAATATAACTGATTTATTTTTTTGAGAATCTAATTCAAGCGACTGATTTGGCCCTTCAGTCCAAAAGTAACGCATGCTCTGTTTTACTTAACGTTACTTTCTACTTGTACATGTAATTGAGTTGCTCTGTTAAGAATTCCTATTGAATTTCTGCATGATCAATTGTAGGTCTGTTAGATCCATGGTCACCCATGAGGAGCATGCGTCAGATGCTGGACACAATGGACCGAATCTTCGAAGATGCCATGACACTCCCTGGGAGAAACAGGGGAGGAGGAGAAATCCGTGCCCCTTGGGACATCAGCGATGAAGAGCATGAGATCAAAATGCGGTTTGACATGCCTGGTCTTTCCAAGGAGGATGTCAAGGTTTCTGTGGAGGACGATGTTCTTGTCATCAAAGGTAACCATAAGAAGGAAGAAGGTGAAAATGATTCTTGGTCAACCAGGAGTTACAGCTCCTATGATACTCGTCTGCAGCTTCCTGATAACTGCGAGAAGGACAAGGTTAAGGCAGAGTTGAAAAATGGTGTGCTATACATTACCATTCCCAAGACCACAGTTGAACGCAAGGTCGTTGATGTGGAAATTCAGTGAGGGTTAAGGCTATGTACAGTGTCCTTTTGAAACACTGCAATTTTCTCTCTTTTTTACCTTTTAAATATATGTTGTAAGTGTGAAAGTAATGGTATAACATTTTGCAATATAATTGCTTGGAAATTTCGTTTTCTTCCTCCTCTTACAATTCTAAGTCAACTAGGTTATGACTCTGGAATTTGATCTCTACTTCAGAACACAGAACTAGGATATAAAACCCAGCTTTATATAATAAGAAAACATGGCAACAGTACTGATTTTACTGAATGGGTGTAAAGGATAATGATCCGCAGACTTTTCTCAACGCCCTGCTATTGTTTGTGTGTCAAAAATAGCTCAACAGAACTTAGCATAGCTTTCTGTTATCTATTACACCTCCTGTACCATCTGTTTGTTGTGGACATAAATTATATTCTGCACATTCCTCTTTAATAAGGGAATGTTTAGGTTTCTATTGATCAGAGGGTCCTGAATTTAAATAGGACTTCAAATGAAAATTCGTCGTTGGTTTAACCATGTCTTGGGAACATCAAATTTATCATGAACTTACAATGAGATGTGGAAATTGGTTCTACTTCTCAACTCTAAATTTTGTATATTTGTTAAATATTGAACACTAACCTACTATCTATTGGAATTGAACACTAACCTACTACCTATTGGAAGTTAAGAACACATAACTATATAACTAATCCGTGAGAATAAGGTAATAAGAAACTTGCCAATGCAAAGTGGGTAAGCAATTTGAAAACCTCAACTTCATATTTATAGTTTATAGTAACTTTTATATCTGCCTTTTTCTTCTTTCTATCTTTCATTTCCTTTAAACTACATCAACGGCCAAGGGTGCTACAGAAACAGAAAGGAAGAAGGAAAAGAAAAGGTAAAACAGCAAGAAAGAAAAAAAAAAAAAAAAAAGACAGATGTTTAACATATTTGGATTTTACTCGTTTGCTTCAGGGATGGAGTCCAGTTCTGGCTTCCAATTGCTTGGCAAATTGAAAGTCCTATTATGGACCTCTGAGAGTATGTCCTCTATGGAGATCTGCTTTGTCACTAACTGCTGAAGCTGCTGCTTTGTTATAACAACTTTGACTCTCTTTGTCCCACTAGTCGGTTCTCTGTTTCCAATAGAAGAAACATTTGGAGGACAACACAGAGAGCTATGCAAGTAGTATAATCTTCCTGCCTTTAATTCATAAGCTGGGGAGAGATGCTCTGAGGCTTCCCTTGATGCACCAATAGCCATAGCAGGAAAATTTGTCAAGACTTCCTTAACAAGAATTGGTGAGCTAAATTCTAGTATCTTTCCATCTAGCTTGGCTACTCTCACCACTTTATTCTGCTTGGCCATAGAACCTGCTGTGCCAGATCCTGAACTGGGTTTACAAAGACCAAAGCAATTACCCATTTTGGTTTGAAGAAATGAAGTAGGAATATATACACTATTGAAGCAGACGATGAACCTAAGTGGTCAGATAGCTAGAGGTAAATGCATGGAGTAACAGGTTTAACAAAATTTGTATTGGAGTGTGTGTGTGAGAGAGAAAGCAGGGGAAAGCAGAGAAGTTAGAGAGAAAATTGTGTTGTGAGTTTTGCGGGTTTGAAGGGAAAGCAACTGAGATATATAGTGAGATGAGGTTATAAAAAGATGGGTTTGTTTCGTGTGGAGTAGAGTAGAAAGCTGTGTTTCCGTTGAGTATAAAAGTTGATGATTCAAGTTAAGAAATAGGGAAAGATGCATATAATAGATTTTTAGTGTTGGGGGTTGGAAAATGAAAGATTTGTCAACACGCATGCTACAGGGGTCGGTTAGTGGAAAGTGGCGCAATTGCTTTGTTAATTTATTTAGCCCTTTTGATGCAGCTATAGTCCTATTCTTATGGTTGTGCCATGGATCAATGAACTTGATAATGGTCAAGTGGCATGGTATGGTAGGGTAGGCTGCTAGCCATTACTTTTGGATTGGACTAAACTACAATGTCCCAATTAGGGTGGCGGGGGGAATATCTTATATCTGCTGCAACCAGATAAAAGGCAGATGGATGTTTTTGTTCCTTTCGGTTCATCTATGAAATATCTTGCATTTAAACCATATTTGTAATCATTTTGTTTATTACTTTATTCTTTTCATGGTTTATCACCCTTATGGTTTTGGTGATGTCAAAGATAGGTTTTCTTTTTAACTTGCTCCGCATACATGAGAGACACAGGCACAACTAGGGGATACAATAAGGGAATCCCCATTTCCATTTTGGCTTTTGGTAGAAAAGAAAGGAGGAATTTGATAGTCTGAGTTGGAGAATTTTAGAATTAATTAATCTGTGTCATGCTGAGTTAGTAAAGTCTCAGATGGCGTTCATAATTTTATATGATATGGTTCTGGTAATATAAGGCCTCCAAGAATAAGAATATCAGTTAGAACTGCACCTCTAATTATTCTAAGCAAAATAAAAATTGAAGTCTTATTAAAGTCTCATTCCTTCTTTACTTTTTCTTTTCCAATAAATCAATCTGCAATGGAATTCAACTACTACATCTAACCATTCATTGAAAAGACCCCTTTACCTATAACCCTTTGTTAGTGCCTTTAAGTTTACATGGACAGTTACCACCTTTTCAAATATCTGATATATAAAATGACTCGTGCCCTGGAATTGGAGATAGAATCAAGGTTTTATGCCTGATTCTGTATTTTTATTTTAACTTAAATAAATAGCATAAAGCCATAACTTGAATGCTTCATATCCACACTTCATAAAAAACTAGGGAAATTTGAAGTACATTAGATTTATAAAATGGGTATAGGCCTTTCACTGTCGTTCGCTGGCTAAGTGTTCATCTAGTAATAAACTAAGAAGCAAGTGTATTTGCTTCCAAATTATCTTAGGTAGCCTTGGGGCCCAATTTAAGAATATTATCGTCCCACTTAGACAAAACAAGATCAGACAAAGATCTTCTTAATCCACAAAGGCTCCTTTTGGTTATAAGTTTATTGAAGTTTATTGACCTCTCCCAGCTTATAGGTCTTTAATTTTTTTCTTCTTAATTTCACATCAAAACGAACCTAACCCTCAATCAAGTGTTGAAGTTTAGATGTTACTTGCGGTAAGGATTAAATTGAAATAAATAAGGAGGTTATAAAATAACATGTCATATAAATAATTGAATTAGAATGTGTGTGCTTTATAAAAACAAATTAATTAACTATATACTGAGTTTTGATAATCTTCCACAATCATCAATACTGAGAGTCACCAATTTTTTATCATCATCATTATTTTATAATATATTAATTATTAAAAATAAAAAATATAGTAGAAATGTAATAAAAGAAGGTGTAGAAATAATATTTTTCAATTAAAATCATATAAATGGCAATGTCTGAATCATGAGATTAATAAACAAAGAGGAATGGAGGGGCGCAAGGGCCCCAAATGTTTGTTGGATAGCCTTATTTGATCCTAGCTCTTTAAACAATTCAAAATGAGTATGATTACTATGAAACCCTTTTACTTTCTTGGTTAGTTTTATGGGCTTTAAGAACAAAATTTCCCCTCGTTTGCTTCTTTTGTTTTGCCTTTTAAGCTCTTTCCATATAATGGGTTGTTAGAGGAGCAGTACTGAGAAGACCTACAGATTTAGGTTTTGAAATGGCTGCTGCTTTTCTCAGGCTTTAACTGAAAGTGCAGGGCAAGAATTTGAATACGGGGAGCCAACTAGCCAAACCACATGAAAAGAAGAAAAAGACAGGAGGGACATGGAAATCTGTTGAAAGCTTTTTGGTTTTTCCATGTTATAGTTAGTTAAGTTAGGATTTTGCTTACGTTTTCTGCCTTGCTCCATAATTATTATTGCGTGAGGGACTTGGGATTTGAGATTCCAATGAAAACAGAACAGTTAAAGATATTGTGTTAATGAAGTTGTTGACATAAAAAACCTTCATTTTTAACCAAAGGATGGATCACCTTCACGCAAGCCTCTGCCATCTGCACCTCTTTTCCTTCTTCAACCCTCCCTACCCTTATGGTCCTATTTAGAGACCATGTCATAAGGGCAGAAGCCCAGAATCAACGGGCTACTACCCAATGATGATCCAAGTACGATAGGAGATAGTGACCTATATGGACATGGTCCAAAACATTGTCAACCATAGTGATTACAACTAGATGGAACATTGAACTACTTCATCCCTTTCATTCATTTCTTAAATATTTAATATTTTTGCACATTTTAAAAGTATATTACAATTTAATCAAAAGATGTTAGTAAGACAGAGCTCAATTTTACTATTATATGTATAACGAAATATTTTAATTTTGATACAAATTTATGAGAAATTTATTCTATAGAACATCACTTAATAATATAAATTTTACAAATAATATATGCAAATTGGTGGGGACATGATATATAAACAAGGTTGTTCCTTTTGATCATTGTGCTTCACTATCAAAACAAAAGTTCTGAATTCCATACGATGCCTCTTTTGGATTGCTTTTGTTATCCTATTTATTAAATCATTTTATATACTAATGTTTATACATAAAAGATAATCGATGTGTTCACTTTTGCATAGTACTATTTCCTATCTTGAGTCATCAGTTGATGGTAGTAGTTGGTTTCATTTAATGATGGTTTCATTTATAAATCCCGCATTATATTATGCTGGTTAGCTTTTGTAGTTCCTCTATATGTATCTCTCTTGGTTGTTATGGAAGGTATGCAGAAGTAAAGTTTCCTAAACCGCTCTCTTTTTCCTATGCTACCCCATGTTTCTTCAACCTCTCACATTCTTTTTAAAATTATACACATCATTTGGTATCAGAACTGTTCCGACCATGGATAGCGGCAAGCTAAACGTAGAATTCCGCAAGAAAATCTATAAGACTCTGGCCAAACATGAATAACACTTCAACTGGATTAACACGGCGTTACGGGCTGTACTGATCGAGCTTCAAGCTTTACAACCTTCATCCCCTGCATTCAGTGTTTCTTCTTCAACATTTGCTTGTTAAAACCCATCATCCACACCTTCCCTTACCACTGATTTTGCAGGAGAAAAAGAAGAGAAGAAAACACTGGATCCTATTTATGATGAATATCTTGAGGAGGAAGAATATTCATTCTTTTCGACGCTCTTTTCTTCTCACCAACAGCAACAACCAGCTTTTATAAGCAAAATCCCTTAAAGTCACCACAACGCACGCTCTTTTTGAATGTTTGCAAGCAAGATGTTTAGGTTGATCAATTGGCCACTAGGTGATGTAATGACAAGGCATTAAAGGAGGCCCATAAGTACTGCCTATCTATAGTGATTTGGTTGGGTAAGTATGAGAAGTACACTAAAATTCCATCTCTTTATGGACTGGAGCAGAGTGTAGATGCTTGGTATTTGCATATATGCACAAATGAGACGATTCATGGGGATAAGAGCAACTCACTGTACTATACTCCTCCCTGTTATGGTATTTACATTTATGGTTTGGTGTTTGGAGACATATGGGATCCAGGGGGTTACCGAACTTCATCTTTGTGGACAAGAATTTTGAAATGGGGAAGGAATAATGTGTTCACTTTTGCACAGTATCCTTTCCTATCCTGAGTCATCGATTCACATAAATCCTGCATTATATTATGCTGGTTAGCTTTTATAGTTTATGTATTTCTTTTAGTTGTTACGAAAGCTATGGAGAAGTAAAATTTCCTAAACCCCTCTCTTCTTCCTCTGCTACCCCCTGTTTCTTCAACCTCTCCCATTCTTTATAAAATTATACACATCAATAACATAGGTCTCCCCACGAAGAAATCAATTTGTACCAAATTCTATAATAAAAATTAGGACATGTGGTCTCTCTGCAGCCTACCTGTGAGTCCCATTTGTCTCTTTTCAGCTAAAAAAGGACTAACCCATCATAGTCTGTATACAAATTATTGCTTCAGCGGCAGTCCCCAAATTAAATAGATTCCCCCTCTTATGGAACTTAATCATATTGGATCAACAAAAGAAAACTGCCCTAATTTCAGAAGGATGTACGAGAATGTTCTTGCCATTGCCACTTGAAGCACAACCTGGCCCACCTAGGATGCCCAAACAATAGACACTAAGATTTTGACTCATGGAATATGGTTGCCTAGAACCCATCAAAAATTATTTTCATCTGCCTTTTCTCCTTCAATCCAATCAACAATGCCCCATCATCATGTGAGCGCAACTTTACAAAACATTTCTTTCCAAACTAGAAGGTAACCTAAGTGGCTAAGTATCACCCTACAAGGGTGAGTTTTTTTTCCTCTTGTATCAGTATTAACAGTACCTTGCCAAAAAGTTGTATTAGATTAGTTAGGCGAAATTTAACTCTCAAAACCCAAAAAGGGAAAAGACAGACACAAATACTTATTTAGTATTTGAAAAGCACCGCTAGATTGCCTCCACGTTCTTTAGTTTATAGATTAAGATATTTAAGATGAATATGTTGCTTGCAGAAGAAGATGATCAATGGATTTTCTCTTCCTCTGCGTGGTCCAAACGCCCCAAATGGCCTGAATACAATATTCCACGCGATAAGCATAAGAAAATCATTGTATAATAGTATGGAAAACGAATGAATATTTGATTAAATAAGGGATGGAGCAAACGAAAGAAGATAGAAAGTTGAACACAGCGAGGCATGGATCTTTGGACCCATTGATAATTTGGAAAGCTTTCATATGGGCAACGATATAAAAGGAAACACGGATAAAAATGATTTTTTTTCTTCAATTACAATGAATTCTTTTATTTTACCTGCTCCTATTGTCTTTTTGCCTACTTGCGAAGTTGCTCCTCTATATCATGCTATGCATAAATCCTATTCCTGCATAAATAATTGGGTTTTTAATTTCCTTTTTCTTTTGTCTCTCTCTTGGGTGTTCTCTCTTCCACTGCTTTTGTTCTTCTATATTTTTCAAACCATTATTACTATTCATCAGGTTTTTTTGTGAAGGGAATATTTGTTGTAGAATCTGAGGAAACATCAGTATGAAAATCAGGTAGTTTCCTTTGCTAGAAAGAACAAGGAGCACAAGAAGACATGTTGATGGAAGATTTTGTGTGGGGTTGATTTGATTATTTATTTCTTGTTCATACTTTATAACCAACCAAACGCCTTTCTAACTTTCTCTTCCTCTTCTTAATCTGGTTTTCTGGATCCTATTAGTCTCTTCGTTTGTTCCGCGGTGGTTTTAGTCATTCAGGGCTTTGTGAATTGAATTCATATGTCACAACAAAGGCAAAATAAGATGATGAGTCCTAACAATGTCAAACAATTTGGTGACACAACCTATACCAAGATCTTCGTTGGAGGATTGGCTTGGGAAACTAAAAAAGACACTCTGAAACGCTATTTTGAGCAGTTTGGGGAGATCTTAGAGGCTGTTGTTATCACTGAGAGAAACACCGGAAGATCAAAAGGCTATGGCTTTGTAAGCCTTCTCCTATTCTACCCCCCTCCCTTTTTTGCATACAGTCTTCCTCTTCATGTTTCTCTTTTCCTTGTACTCACTTTAGTCTCTGTTTTTATTGTTTTTCAGGTGACCTTCAAGGACCCAGACTCTGCAATAAGAGCCTGCCAGAATCCCAATCCTTTAATTGATGGAAGGAGAGCTAATTGTAATCTTGCGGCTTTTGGTGCACAGAAATTTAATCCATCTACGACAGGTTTGTTGCTTTCTTGTTTTAATTCTATAATTCAAAATTAGTTTCGTAATATTAACCTAAACTCCTCTGATAGTCACACATGCAAACTAAAGCAAACCATGTTCAATAATGGCTAATAATTTTGCACATATTGACTGTACTTGATACTTCAAATTTCCACCGTCAAAAGTTGCAGGAAGTGAGAAATTCAACACAACTTCATGGACTATGGTACCAAACCCATTTCAAGGCACCTCCACATATTATAATCACTACATACCCCAGTACACTTTTCCTTATCCAGCCTATAGGTAAACAATGCAAACATGTAATGTAAACTGTTATTTTAGCCAAATTTATCTGGCATCTTATCATATTCTAAATGAACTTTTCCTTCAACATCCAGGTACCCTGGATATCCTCCCCCACAAGAAATCTATGCAATGGTTAGTTTGCACAAAATGTAGCATCTTATCATATTCTAAGCGAATTTATGCTTGAAAGTTATAAGTAGCCATACTTGTACAAAAACATTACCATTTATATGAGGCAACCACTGTTGATTATAGTTGTTTATACGAGGAAGGATTACATTATGTACTCACAACTACATGATCTGAATTTTATTGTTTTCTGCAGAACTACTATAATGTACATGGGGGGCAGCAGCTTCCATTTCGTTGGCGTCCTGCATTTTACAACCCCTTTTATGGCCATAGAACCCAACCAGCATATTTGAATAAGACACAGTACCCTGATATGTCACCTCAGGAAATGTTCACAGTTGTTGGCTTATCAGAACCTATTTCAGTTTCTCCCTCAATATCCAGCACTGGTTTAGTATCTGATTAATGCTAATGTTTATTTTGACTAATTTTTGCCACATCTAAGTTGATTGTGCATTAATTGATGCAGGATTAGTCACAGGAACAGTAGCTGCAGCAGGAATGATAGGATCCTCCGCTGAACAGAAATCTTCATCTTAGGCTAGTGAGAAGAGATTCCATTGAATGAGTAGAAGAAAGCAAAATGAAAAACGGCCCGGTCAATAAACCATAAAGCTTCCAAAGCATTCCCAACGAGGTGGTCTAGCAGAGAAACTATAATGGAAGAGGGGATATGATTTTAGAGACTAGTCATTGACTAGAAGATTCATTAATTTGTTTTTTATTGTCGAAATTTTTTTCTCTGAACAATTTGGATGCACATCAATCGTTCTTCAATTTTCTGTTTTTCTTTCTCATATAGAATGAGATAACTGCTAGGTTATAGTTCAGAAAACTTTCTTGTCATACTTTTTTTAGTCTTACATCTATGTCTTGTATTCCATGGGAACCATATTAGCAAACCCAATTTTGAGTTTAGTAAAGTTATCAGTAGTAATATCAAATCTTTCTATCCTTCTTATACAGCAATTCTGGCTAAGCTTGAACTAAAACTCAATTCTGGCTGATCTTTCCGGAACGCTCTCTCTTCAGAATTATCTTTTGAGATTGACAGTTTGTGTTGAAAATTCATAATAGGTTGCATATACCCAAAAGAAAACCCAAGAGGTCCAAGAAAGAGTTCTACATCTGGAAAATGTGATCATCTATCTGTTGTGCTTTTGTTCATGGAATTCAGATTATTTAATTAAGAAAGTCATTTTGGCATGACAACACAAGATATAGTTGGATATTTTGGATGTAGTAGAATTCTAAATCTCCATATTTACTTATTTAGTGAGACAATTATAAATCACTGAAAACATACATAAGATATGTGTAAGAATGTGGAGACCTCTTCTCTGGCATAGCAGGCATAAGAATATACTTTCTTTTGAAAGCCTGTCACTGGTTTCGAAAGGAGTAGAGTAGCTTCTTTTAAGCAGAAATTAACTACTCCCAAATATCACAAGCAGTTTAGCACTAAACCACAAGTTATAACCCATTATGCAGGTACTATAGGACAAAGACCAATTTTGAGCTTGAAATTGGCAGGTGACTTGTAAACTGTTTCATTTAGCAACAAGTTCTTAATAAAGTTGAAGGCCTGGAGATAGAAAGGGTGCCTACTTTCTACCTACCCCTCCACATGGTGAAGGAAGGAACCTGCTCAGCTACGCTAACTTTTACAGCAAAATTCAACGTAAAGGCTTATGAAGCAACGTTGACTTGGTAGAAGTTGATAACCTTGTTGCCTTAACATACTTGGCAACTTGGTAGTCCACTCTCACAATAAAATAAGATAAGCAGGATAAGGATAAGATAATCAACTAGGCTGTTAATTCATCACTCAGTCGTCATGTCATCATCACTTTTTCTTCTTCTTTTGATTGACTTTTTAATTCCGAAATCTAAAAGTAATTTTAGTATAATATTTCTGTTAAAATCAATTTTTTAATTTTCAATAAATATAATTTTTATTATCCATTTCAGGAATTGAGAAGCAAAATGTAGGGAGAGAGAGGGTCGCATCTAAAGGAAGTTTTACAAAGAGAAGTTGACCATGGTTATTCTTCTTGTGTTTTTACTTTTTAGCTAGATTAGAGTTTGCTGTGACTTTTTTTTTTTATGTGAATACTTGAATTGGTGGAAGGCTCTGCAGACTCCTTATCTGCTTGAATAATTGTCCAAATAAATTGAATTTGATGCGTGGTCTATATTCTCTCTCTTTTTCCTACTCTTAAAGTCTTGAAAACCTTCTTTATAATTGAATTTTAACATAAAAGTACCAATAATATAGGATAATGTCTCGCTAATTGACGGAAGTTTCAGCGAGATATATAAAGGAGCAGCCGAGGAAAAAAGTACTTCTAAAATACAAGTATGATATTCATTCAAAATCCACGAGGTGGCTTCCTACCCACATTGAACCTGTCCCCCTCCATCATCTATAGAAATGACAGTAGTTTAGTACAACAGAACCAACGTCAGTGACAGCTACCTATCGGTTGCTGGGGAAACATGGCACTAACAGCCAACACTCGCCTATTCCTAAAAAAAAAATCCGTAGTTGGAAAAGCAAAAGTGGAACAAGTGATAGTGGTGATTTGGGGGCGGGCATGCAAAGATGACAAGCAGCCGATAGTAAAAACAGATAGCCCAGAAGTCATGAAGGATTTGGGCATGTAATAGTGTAACAGTTAAAATGACGGTGTTGGAGTCAAGAATTATGGCATGATTCAAATAGAATTAAGCTATATAGCAAGGAAAATAGGGGATCAGCCATTACTTCAAATGGCATACTAGAAGAACGAAAGAAGTATCCATACAATTTTGTAGACAACCAAATGAACAAAAATAGCTCAAGAGGAGCAAAGGCTTGTAACAAGTTTCTTCCAAGAAATTCCAGATGTTAGAAACATCCAACCATTGTGCATCATAAATTAATCCATCAAGATCCTCGAAGTGCCATCCAACTCTACAAGCTAAACAAATATCCCATAACCCCAAGGGCAAACAAAGATACCATACTGCAAGACTCGAGGACAAAAGTATCAACTAAACGCCATGGGTACCTTAGAATATATCTGTTTCTATATATGTATAGATTTAAATATTTCTCTGAGAAGCACTCAACCCCAGAAACATGGAAGGTTGACTCACTGCATTGAAGAACGAGGAGCACGAGACCGGACAGGTGTCTTTGATGGACTTACCCTGCATGCCAAACATAATAATTGTACCAGAAACATAAAAAAGAGATGATGATTTTTTTTAAAAGCAAAATCACAGTTAAGATCAACGAGATTTCTGTCAATCCAACCTTATAGGCAGTGAACCCAAAATCACACCACTACAGTTCAGAGCTGCAATTGCACTTTCAGCCTGCAAAATTAAGGCGAACAAAATCTTGAGACAGCCAAAAAGGAATAGGAAATAACAAAACAAATAGTAATTAACCTTGAGGACAAGTATGAAAATCTACATGTAAGCACAATATAATTAATAAAAGTATAATAATTATACAATTTCCAGTTATGAAGCACTTTAACCATTTAAATTCTTCTTGCAATACTAAATTTCATTAGGCAAGGAAAGACCAGGACCATACAAGCAAATAACTACCAACTTTTCAGATGTATGAAATCATAACATATGAGAAACCAGAATTTGAAACTAACAGAGCTAAGATGATACAGAAACCCAAAAATACGCGAAGGAATGTAACAGAAGCAACATCTTAATGTGTGAGAGCTTTATTGCATACAACAAAATTAAGGAAAATAAAATATCGGAACAAAACATTTTGAATGTTGCAAATACAGCCAAATATGAGACAAAAAACAACCACATTCGACAAGCAACTTATCCAAATAGTTTGAAATCAACTCAAGGTCAATTCTAGCCTAGCTCAACAGCACAAGTGAGTATTGGCTCCATCAAAGTAAGGGTTAAGACTAAGTCGTATAAATTATATTTGTATTGGGGAAGGGTGACTTTAGAGTGCAAGTCTTTGTTACGATCCCATAGTCCGCAAGGAGTCCCACATCGCCTAGTCTGGGCTGGGCATGTGGGTTTATAAATCATGACAAGCACCTTCCCTTACGAGCTAACTTTTAAGGTGAGTTTTACTTGTGGTTCATAACAAATGGTATCAGAGCAGTAATGATCCTTTGGCCGACCAAGCTACGGAGAGGGCTACCTAGGAAGGAGTGACTAGGGAGAGGGCTACTTGGACAGGAGCGAAAGGGAGAGGGCTGAGTACCAGCAGCCAAAGTGAATGCTATCCTGAATGGGCAATCAGAGTGAATGCCACCGTGTGCATCGGTAGTTGAGGAGGCTAGAATTGTTATGATCCCATAGTCTACAAGGAGTCTCACATTGCCTAGTATGGGCTGGGCACTGTAGGTTTTAAACCATGACAAGCACCCTCCTCTACAAGCCAGCTTTTGGGGTGAGTTCTACCTGCCGTGGTTCATAAATGTCTCATACTTCTATCAAAAACTATCATACAAATTGAAATTCCTCCAAATTTTTTTAAAGAACTAGATTGCATTTAGATTAAGTTCAAATTAAACTCCATTGAGCTTGTTAGATCCAAGTAAAATTAAGCTAAGATTGATCATAAAAGGCCAAACTGAAGCGTTGAACCTAGAGTCATCACCACTTGATTGCTTAACACTGATTTAAGGTTATCAAGGATACCCAAGTGTCATTGTCCTTTCAAGGCCAAAAGTAAACTTCTACCTTGAAAGAAAACTGCAAATTGGTAATCATCACTTAGCTACTACATGGTCAAGGCATCATACTAAAACCCACTACATACAAATGCTGATCAGTAATCAAGCATCAACAACTGAATTTATCTATTTTGATTCTGAGGATGAAGGACATACTTAGATATCAGATAAAAAACCATCAACTGCCTCTTAGGACCCTCCCTTCCTTCCTCCTCTAGTTGATTTGATTACACCTTACTGAACTACCTATGTCCAGAAAATGCCACATCAATGGAGCTAATCTTCCACCTACTAATGGCAAGCAATAAATGATGCAAACAACAAATGCACTCTCTATATGGCCCAGGTTACCGTGATTCTCATACAGCCACACTCTATGAATGAATAAGTGAGTAGTGGAATTGTCATTCTTCCATAATATGTGGAGTTATTTATATCCTAAGGAGAGGTCACCTAAAGAAGACTGACATTACTATCTTAATCTGATAATTCAGATGCAAAACTGAACGGTTTATTGAGTCAGAAATACAAATAACCCCTTTTAATTTGTAGGAACAAATTTATTATTATAACCCATGCTCACAGATTGGGTCCAATTTCCAAATGATATTCCTTGATCAAAATACTTCATAATAGTTTGACTTAAGACAAAATTATAAGCAAGCAAATAAATAAGACTGCATTTGGCAACAACAAAGCTAAGGCAGTCAGTTATGAAGACTACTATGTATTCTAAAGCTTCGTGATGTATCAAATTGCAGCCTCTAATGAACTATAGAGATCCATGATAGAATAGTTTCTGTCATCTAAAAACGTGTTATAAGGATTTATTTGTCTTTATTCTCTTATTCGTTTTTTTTTTCTTTAGGAAGGGGGGGGGGGGGGGGAAGGGCTGTTGTGCAGCTGCTTTAGTGGGTAATGTAGAGTTAATGTTTCCCACGAAGCACCAAAATACTACAAAATACAATTATATTAAAAGAGAGAGGTTAAACTTAACAGCAAGAAGCAATAAAAAAATCAATCTAGTGAAGATTAAAGAGATTTCAATTCAACCAAGTCCACAGAACAGAATGGAATTCACTTTTTGTCTGGGGAAGGGGGGAAGCAAATATCAATAACATAAATAAATACAATGATAAACGCAAAATCTGGTAGCACTCAATCTAATCTTAGAACTTTACAAAGTGATAGAGACATATAAAAGTATTTAAGTGTACCAGATTTGATTCGAATTGAACATATAAAGATAAAGTGTTAGCAAATAATTACCATTGTAAACTCAACAAATGCAATTCGAGTTGAATGATGGTAATCACCAAGAAGCCTCAAGCGATGAACCTAGATGAACACACCAAAACAATGGAAAATGTCTCATAAGATACTAAAAATTCAACCAACAACAAACAAAGAAACATTATAAGCCTGTTTCATCGAAAAGCTTCAAACCTCTCCACAAAGAGATTCAAAGAAGAGTTTGACATCTGCCTGAGTAACCTGCACCAATGACGGGGAAAAAAAAGTAAGTTATAGGCCTAGCATTTGTTGCAAAACAATAAAGGAAAAGATCCAGTAGTTGCTGTTAGTAAAATTCTGACACAATATTAAATCCTAACTACCTTTTTGTCGATATTTGTACAATAAATAGTTCTTGAGCACATCTCCCGTTCATCTTCAGACTGAGAAATACAACACCATTAGAAAGCCAAGATGGAGAAAGACGCACTATTAGTTCACTCTGGTCAATCATCCTCTTAAACAGACTATCGGAGCTTTAAATGCTATATAAAAGTAAACATGTAATAGACATCTCGAAGATAAATCATTACCCTGGGCAAATATGTTGGATTAACTGGTGCAATGGCAGTTTTTGAAGGCAGCACTCTCACTGGATAATACCCAAGCATGGTGCCAGACAGATTCAAAGCAGCCCTAGCACCTTCTGCAGGCATAATACCATGTTAGCAAAGTGAAATGTCTATATCTACACTATGTAGCAAACTAGTTCGTGATGATACCTTCATCTGTAAACTCAATGAAGGCAAAACGAAGGATAGAATTTGGATCCCCACATACACGACAATCAACAACCTTTAGCCCAGAAAAAAAAAAAGAGTTAATTCAGTAACGTGGACCAACTTTATCAAAGAAGAAAACACACGTTGTAAGCAAAACAAAACCATTTCTACCTGGCCGCAGTTAAGAAAGAGAGCTGCCAGCTGCTCTTCAGTAACCTAGATGCCAATAGAGAAAAATGATCCTCCAAATGAATGCACAAAGCAAACATAACATTGCAAGCTAGCTGGAATGAGAATCCACAAGCCAGATATAATCCGTACCTGTTGATCAATGTCAGACACATAAACGGTCCTTCTAGTCATCTCCTCTCTCTTCTCCATATTCATATTATGATTCACTCTTCGCTTCCCCTGATTATAGCCATTCTTCCTCTGCAATAGGTTACTATTATATTAAGAAAAGAGCAACCTTCAGCTAAAAATAAAATCTATATGCTTCTAACAAAGTATTACGTACAACCGTACAAGTAGGACAACATTGTCAATAGCACTCCTGGGCAAATTCAGAAAGCATTTATCCTTGATTTAAAATCAAAAGTAAAACCTAATTTTCTCAAAGGAATAGAAATTAAAATTTCATCTTTTAGACATCAAAAGAAATGGAACTAAACACTCGAAAAATTTATTCATACCCTTCTGTTAGTATGCCCATCGGCATTGACAAAATTAGCGTGCAATAGAAAATTATTAGTGTAGCCAAATCCACCTCCACCTAAGTACCCATGATTCTTATTAAGCGATGGGGGCACAAATTCCTCAGCCATGGGATTCAACTTCGATAGCAGTTCCTCCAAATCCCTCATATCGCGCTTGAAACTCTCACCACCATCCTCTCCATTTCTCACTCCGTTAGACATCTCGTTAATCCCATATCCATCATTGTTCATCACCATCTGCTGGTTCTGGACCCCATTTGCCTCAAACCCAGTTCGCATCTGCGCCATTTGAGTCTTGTAATTACTGTTGGGGACTGATATAGTCGTCGGAACAATATCCTGGTGATTGAAGACAGCGTTCAGATTCTGATCACCGTTGATGGGCTGAATATTTGTTTCTATACCATTTCCGATGGAAACGGTTATGGGTTTCGATATCTCCAGCTCATTTGGTACAGTTGTGTCAGAGGATATCACACTGTGGTTCAAATTTTGACTGGAGGAGCCGATTATGGGCCCAGCATTCTCAGCCACCGCCATAATCAAAGGGACACTTGTAGAGAAAAAAGTTCTTTGCTTTCAGATTTTCTCTGTGAAAATTATCGTATAAAAATGATCAGACGTCAAGTGATTTAGTTAGTAGGAAAAAACACAAACACACACACAAATACCCAGAAAACCATATTTGAAATGGAAGGCATACCTTGTCTTATCTAAAAGATTTCCATTGACACAAGATCAAACTGATGCTGAAGATCGTCTGGTGCAAGTATTTTTAAAACCCAGAAAGAAAATATATGAAAAAGGAGTTTTACAAAATTGATAAGAAATTGGTAAAATAGAGAAAAAGCTTTATCTTACTAATTTACTGAACAAGACGATGATTATTCTATAGAGGGAGGGTAGAGAGAGAAGGGGAAATGTTATTCTTCGGATCGTCCGTTTTAGCTGCACTGCCTTTTTGGACCTTCCTCAGAACGTCCCAAATTGATGATGGAGGTAGCAAAGGAAATATGAAATTGAAGACCTATAACCCATGGATAAATTTCCATGAATGTCCATATCCACATGTCATGATACATTAAATACATCATGCATGGGGAATGCATTCATAATAAATTTAACAAAAGTAAACAAAACCCAAGATTTGATATTCAATTCACATACCATTAAAAAAAGATTTTTCTAAGCTACAGTCATTTTTTTAAATTTTTTTTATTTTTATGTTTTTTTTAAATTTTTTTTATTTTTTAAAAATAATTAAGTATTTTTTATCTTATATATTTTTTTCAAAACTTTTTAAAATATTTTTTAATTTTTTTTTAATTTTTTTTATATTTTTATTACTATTCATCCATAATTTTTTTTACTATTCATTTATAACTTAAAAAATTCTATAATAAATATAAAAACATTTTTAAAAATTTTAAAAAAAATTTATGATATAAAACTTAATTAATTAATTTTAAAAAGTAAAAAAAATTTTAAAAAAATAAAAAAAATATAAAAAAAATTATAAACTCCCCTACCGCCCACTAATGTGGGCGGTAGAGGAGTCTTCTCCTTAAAAAAAAAAGGCAATTCTAAGCGACGGTCCACTTTAGGGGCGGTAGAGACTTTTTATTTTTTTATTTTTTATTTAATTATTTTATTTATTTTTTTATATTAATAAATTATTATTTATATCATATATTTTTTTAAAATTTTATTATATTTTTAAAAAATATTTTTGTTTATGAATAAATAGTATCAATAAAATTATAAATGAATAATATATAAAAGATGTAAAAATATTTTTAAAAAATTTTAAAAAATTTTAAAAAATTTTATGACATAGATAATAATTAATTAATATTAAAAAATAAAAAAAATAAGACAAAAATAAAAAAAAATTAAATTTAAATGTCGAAAGTTATGCTACATCTCCAAAAAATGAAGCTGTAGCATAATAAATCCCTTAAAAAAAAGAGAGAAAATTCCTTTCAGGATAAATAAAAACTAATAATGAAGTAATAATGTAATATACATGGATTTCAAAAATAAAACATTTTGCTCAACGTAATCTACACAAATATTAATAATAATGATGTATCATAAAAATGTTATCTAAGATAGGATTTCTATCCTTTTAAACTTAATAAAATTAATCTTTGATGAATATGAGTATCTAACATTTTTAGAATGCTTAATAGCCTGCCATCAATTTTAAAAATATTATTTGTATATTATTATTTTTTATTATTCTTATACTAGTGTTTGGATCCCATGAGAGAATCCCATTACCTCTTGGCTATTAAATGGTTAGGATGTAACACTATTATTATTATGAATGGTGTTATTGTAGTTGTCCATAGTAACATAATATTGTCTTATATATTTTTTATATTTATATTTTTAATTATTGATATTATAAAATAATAATAATATTATTATTATAAATAATAATATAATATATTAATCATTAAAAATATAAATAAAAAATATGTAAAAAAATATACAAAGAACATTATTAATATTTGCATCATTAAAGGAAAAACAGAGCATGTGTAAATATGCACGCAACATTTATACTTAATGCTTCTTTTATGTTTTTTTTTTCCTTTGAAACGCTCAAATATCTCAACGTCCTGTAAAATTTTTGACCAAGACAACATTTTACTACAGTATTATCCAAGGTAAAATAACAACTTAGTGGGAGAAAATCATAGAGAATCATGTCAATTATTATATAGATGATATTGCGGAGGGGCAGAATCGGGAAAAAGCCAAGAATCTTTTTCTTTTCCGATTCTGTGACCGAAATGACAAGAAAACTGCAGGAGGAATTATGGTGGCTTAGTAAGAGCATTTAAGTTTTTGAAGGAAGCAAAGGGAGAAAAATAGGCGTAGGATACTCAACTCACTGATACGGCTAAAATTCTTGGACGCACAATAGCGAGCTTTATGAAGTGGGATGGCTGTGAGGAGATGGAGTTAAGTTCCAATGGTTTCATCAAAAGCTTCGCATGACGCGGCGGCCGGAGTGGGGGTGTTGGAGATGTTGATCACGTGCAGAAGTAAAAAGGGTGAAGCTAAAAGAAGCAAGCATTAATGAGATTGATTACGTTGCAGAATCCTTAAAATGATGGAGTATTAATGCAGTTTGAAGAAGGAAGAAGGGCGTAATTACCTTAGGGGCATATAGATAGCGTAGCGTACAAACCTTGGAGATGAAGTTGAGAAAGTTCCCAACTCTCCCAAAGGTAATAAGGAGAGAATGTATGCAGAATCAGCACTAGTCAAAGAAAAACCAAAATCATGGAAAAGGAAGAAGAAGAAAGCTTTGGCCACAAAGGGACAGCCTTGAGAAGTCCAGAAGGAAACTAATTGATGTTAAGATCATATAGATCATAATACACTACTGGGAGTGAACGAAAAAAATGTAAAGATTATAATATTATATGCAGATGGGCAGCCCCACCAGAACAATAAACACCACGAAGTATCTCAGACTCTCAGTTGAAGAATACAATCGAAGTTGATTCAATGAAGCCCTGCGTGCCGAGAAGAAACTAGCTAGAAGGCACAACAAAGTCTTCTTATTTCTCAAATGGCAAAGCTTTAGAAAACTGTTTCCTTATCAATGGAGAACCACCTGAGACAGGGTGATCTCCTTTCGCTATATCTATTCATTTTATATGATCTCAAACTTAAACGAGGTACAGGAATATCGTCGACCTCCACGGTTTCAGGGTTCCTAGGAGCTCCCCAGCAGTTCCTACTTAATTTTCTCTGCAGATGATAGCTTATTATTTACTCTTGCTACAGATGGGGAAGTCTGGAAGTTAACTATTTCCTAATATATATATATATACTCTCCGATGGAAGAGTTCCCAGGTTGAGGATAAATCTGGAGAAATCTGAACTCACTGATCACCATTTTATGGATATGGTGCATGATTTGCAAGAATTAGGATGAAGATGACATGGATTGAGATGATGGTGAACAATTAATGAGCAATGCTACAGTATATGGAAGCTCTGTATTAGAGCAAGGAGCTGCAGCGACCATGTGGTGCCACGAAGAGCTGCCATTATCAGTGGCAGTGACAGACATCACTATTAGAATTATTGTTGAGAGTTGAGACTTGGGATTTGGGAAGGGCAATAACTAATAAGGCATCATAATGACATCATATTCATACTCATGCAAAATTGCCGAGTAAAGAGCCTAACACCCATGGCATGTTAATATACAACCTCAGGTGCCAAACTACTCGCTTCCGTTGGGCTCCACGTGTCATTCCAGCTTGGATTTGCACAACCAACTTAATTAATTTATACCAATTTATCTTACTAAAGTTTTAAAATTAGACAGAAATCTCGGAAATAAGAAAATTGAAAGAGATTAGAATATTTCACTTTAAAAATACCCACCATGTTAATTTAAGTACTTTTATTATAGGTGGGAGAATTTGGAATGGTAGATGGAAAGTAATATTGATTAGACTAATTAAACATTCAATTTATAGAAGATGTGAAATTCAAATTGCCATCACATTATATATATATATATATATAAAAAGTTAACATAACAAATCATAGCTTTATGGTATATATTTAAAAATACTAATTATATGTCATTTGGTGAATATTGGCATATATATTTTTTTCTTTAAAAAGTTCAAGTAAGGCATGAAGAAATCAACTACAAACTAATTTTAAAAAAAACAAGTTGATACTCCCTTTTTTTCATAAGTGACAAGAAAATATGCTTTTCTGATTAAAAATTAATTATTGAGTGAACTTAATACCTAACGTAAATAATATAATGTCTGCTTTAATACTAATAAAATTAAAAAAAAAAACTAGAGAGAGAAATGGGAGTTGCGTGAAGGAGCAGGGAGTGCTAAAATCTAATAGGGACCCACCAAGCTGCTTTTAGGTGATGTCTCAGCCATGACTATGGTCTATGGTGGTGGTCTGGTGGACCAAGGCGAAAACAACTCTCATATTTCATGCATTTTCATTTATAGTACCCCCCAATATATTCATAATGTTGCCACGTGAACTAATTTCAGAAGCCTCTGGTAGCTTCTATTGTACAGGGGATGGCACAAACTCACTGGCCAATTAAACAAATAAATAATGAACAGTGGAAGTTACATTTAAATTATTTTTGAGATATTTGGGTAATTTACATTTTATTGATTAAAATCCATTTTAGTTGCCTATATATAGTTTTAAACTTCACCGATGTAATTAATAAAACAAGCAGGACAAGAAATGCTCAAGAAGTAATAACAAAGGTGGATAATTTAGAATAGGAGTGATGAATCCACAAGGCAGAAGGCGCTTGATAAAAGGAGGAAGCAAAGAGGACAATCATGGGTGTATTGGTTGCAGAGTTTGGTCAAAAATGAAGAAAGGTAGGAGAGAGAGCAGTACTAGTGTTTGTGTTATTGTGTGTATGTTTCACACAAACTGACTAACAACAACTCAAAAATTAAAGGCATCTTTCCACTCAAAAATTTATTATCATGAAAAAGGATATCTACCCTGAATGCCTCATGCAACGATGATTCATGGCGCCGAAAACTTATCAGGGCTTTGAATGGGTACCTGTTTGTTTTGTGGAGCTCCAATACGGTTGAGGATTTCGATTGGGTGGAGATAGTCGTTAAAAAGGGCAGGCTTTTTTGCTTTAGGTCGCTTTTTCTTTTCTTTGTACTGCAATCAATTTTAGGTGCCAACTTGCTTTCCAGTGTTTTGAAACGGGAGTTGTTTTTAATTTTTAAAATTATAAATTTTAGTTTTTTAATTTTTGTATAATTTTTATTTTAAGAAATAAATTAAAAGAATTTTAAAAAAAATAAAAAAGAATCAAAATATATTTTTTTAATTTTTTCTAGTTTTCTTATTATGTTTTTTAAATTATTTTTTGATTAATGTTTTATGTAAATTTTTTTAATACTTTTTAACTTTTTTCAAATTTTTTTAAAATCTTTTAATTTATTTCTTAAAATAAAAAATTTAAAAAAATAAAAAAACTACTCTGAATATTGCTAGTCAGGAGCTAGAAAGCCCTTTTGAAACCATCATCACCTCCCCTTGTCTTTTTTGTCTTTAGATGAGGATGGTGCTTTCCTTATGTTTCTTCCGTTAGAGATGCCAAGCATTCACAGCAAGGTATTAAATTTTGTTTTAAGGTATTGTTTCGGTTATTTAAGAAATCGAAAACGTTTCGAAACATTTCGAAAATTTCGTGGAAACGAATGATTTTTTAAGAAACGTTTTGAATAAATTTAAATAATATATTTTTTTAATTATAAAAGATTTTAACATAATAATAATATAGATATATATAATTAAATAGCATAATATTGAATAATTACATTTTATTCAAATAACATTAATATAATTAATGTTCATAAATTTTGAAAATGAAACAAAATATTAGATCTATTTCTTTTTTCTTTTCTTAAAA
>JASKGM010000007.1:11153156-11163212 GCA_034509205.1 Ceratonia siliqua
TTACACTAAATAATAATTAAAATGCTAGCTTGTTATATTACAAAATGAACATTTAGTTTATAATCAAATATTAAAATTTAATCATAAGGTATATTGAACTTATATTTTCTCCACACTTTAAATTTAAAAAAATCTCAGATACGAGGACATGTTAGATAATAACCAATTAATTATAAGTTTTCACTTAATAACAAATTAATTTAAAATTAACCTACACTCAAACTAAAAAAGACAAAAAAGGCTACGCATGGATTTATAAGGAGGATAAGAATGGGCAATTTGTTCAAGCCCACATTAAGAAATGATTGTTAAACATTTGGGCCAATGATCTAGGCTTAGTATTGCAGCCAACATGGCAAGGACAGTCTTTAAGGCCACTAACCTAGTCTACGATATTTATGAAATTCAGAATTTGGGCTAGCATGGCACTGACAGTAATGCTAACTGCTAAGAAGCCAAGCCAGGCATTCAACATAACCCTTTTCCCTTCTCACTTTGTATTTGGTGCTATATATTTTGAATTACTCTACATTTGGTTATTTAGATGTGAAGGGGAACCATAAATAACATGTAGCTCACATGAACTCAAACATAAGATTGGAACTGTCATCTATAAAGCCATATATACAAACATGGAGAGAAATTAGATGATGAACTAGGTAAAATAAAGAGGACAGTCATTCAAACAAAAACAATCCCAATTAATTTGTGGAGCGCGGTTGATTAGTTTGGTCAAGAAAGAAAGGAGGCATTTTGTCAAAGGGATGGGGTTCTCTAAGTTTTGCCATCGTTTTTGCAGCCAGTGATATAAATAAATAAAATCTATCAAGTATTTTCAAGATAAATTAGAATCCAAATAAGCAAAAAAAAAAAAAAAATCTAAAGCAGAGATAGTATTGATGATGAAACGTAGAACAAGTGATCGAGTATTGAGTTACAAATTATATTCCCTTGTAACTTTGTATGGTAGGACAAACTAGTTTTAAAAACTAATAAAACAAAAAACAGAACTAGACAAGTCCTTACACACTTTCCCACACTTTCCTTTCAATAAGAGAAACTCTGCAATATTGGTACATAATTACATGACAAATACTACCTTCACAAATTTTTAGAGTTTGTGAAGGTATCATTTCTCTATATATACGGTACTGCATTCATGCTTTACACAAGTGATCGAGTATTGAGTTGGAATGAACTGCCATCCTCAATATCTCTGCAAAGAATATATATATATATATATATAAGCAGGACGATTCCAGGTAAGAGATGAGTAAAGTGGCTTATTGGTTTGGTTAAGAAAAAAATTAGGCATTTAGTCAATGGAGTAGAGTTCTCTAAGTTATGCCATCGTTTTTCCTGGAAATTTCCCAAGAGTATTTTCCTGGTGGACAGTGTCAAGTAGGTCACTTTTGAGGAGATGAAGAGTTATCACTTATAGTTTAAGTGTCTTTAACTTCACTTAATATTGAGATAGAAATATTTGCATTAGATAGAACCTCAATTGCGGGCATGCATGATGGGTACTAATCCAATCAATGTCTCTAATTCTCTATCTCTGACTTTCTTGAATATGTTATGCTTAATCATATATTTAGAGTTTTCTCATTCTTTTATGCTAATCCCAACTGCTAAATTATGCTATAGAATGATAACCTTCCCAACTAAAAATTTGATAGTTTACTACAGGCCAACACCATTGTAAGTTTCATTATTCTGCTATAGAATGGTTTTGCTTCATGGGGACAAAAGATTTCTAGTTCGTTGGCTTCTCAAAAAAATTCTAAACCATGAAAAACTTCCATATTTACCACCACACAGAGAGTTTAAGGAAATGGAATCAATAGACCAACATCCAGCTTTTCATATAATAGATGATGTGTCAAATTCACAGATAGAAACAAGCAATATCATACATTCAAATCGCACAGACATATTACAACACTATCATATACAAGAAGGAAACAAAGGAGGCCCCAACAACCCCTACCTCCAAATCGCACAAATAACAGGAAGGAAATGAAGGAAGCCCCAACAACCCCTACGTCCAAATCACACAGTTACTGGAAATGAAGCAAGCACAGGAAGGAAAGCTATCGTCTACGACGTCTATCTCAACAAATCGACAGCGCGAAGGGGAACCTAGGGCAGAGCTTAAGTGGTGCGAAGGAGGAGGAGCAAAGTTCTGAAATCTGATTTCTATTGTTAACCTATAAGAGAGGGCATAATAAACATTTTACATATAAAAAAATGTGTCTGCCTTGGTAGAAAAATAAGAATACCCCCAATAGTCTTTTTCCTAAAAAGTAGGCAAAAAACCATTCTTAGGAAATAAAACTTACTGGGAAACATTTTTATAGAAAGTGTACCAAAACATGGAAATTTTACTTTCCAATACTAGGATTCCCAGTAAACCTAAAAGATTATGTTTACCAAACCCCCCCTAAACTTCTCACCCCAACATAGATAACTCTGCAATTTCCAAAGTTTCTCACCATTGGCAGTAATAATTCTAACCACTTTATCAGTAAATTTGGCAAATTTCGTAGCTCAGAATATTAATGATTTACTGAGTTGGTCGTTTTGTCATATGCTTTCATTCACACCTTGCTGATCATTTTGTTTACCTATAATAAAGAGAAGGATGGACAACACTTTCAAAAACGTATTCTAGTCAGACTGTTATAAGACATCCATGTTTAAGGAAGCAAACATGAACCACCCGAACCGTAGTTCACATCAAACTAGGCATAGGTCACACAATGGCCATGCTCATCTAAAACAATTATAAAGAACACAACTCTGGTCATTCAAAACAATTTAAACCAACAATTCAAATATCGTCTAAAACTCTGCCCCACAATTGCAAGAGAAGCTCTGGAGAAGATCTTGCTACATTTGCGAGGAAATTAACCACTACCTGACCGCATCTGCAAAAAGTTCCACGCTCCTTTTTAAGATATATTGTCCATTTCAATGACATGTCGTAAATGCAAAAGAAATGGGAAAACTAGAACTAAAACATGCATGATTGCAGCACCACATTACCATAAACTTAAAAGAGTTCTAGTTTATCACCTTTATAAATTCAACAGTCTTGACTTTTGCCCAAATTAGTAAACTATTAGTTCAGAACAGTAGAGATCAAGGTTTACAAATTTGGCAAGACATCTTTAATATGAAAGTTAAAAAAATAGATTGATTTACCCTAAATGCTTTTAGTTATAAGTCAATTTTCCTACTTGACTACAAGATTGTGACATGTTCTATCATTTAACTTAAAAAGTTTAAATACCTAGAGTGGAGATCCAGATCGTGATCTTGATCTTGGCCTGCATAATCAAATAAACAGATCAGCTACATAAAGAAAATTGGATTAACACTAATAAGAAACCATATACAACAATTGTAAGCTTTTTATAACCTGGAGGACTTTATTGGTGATACTGATCTGGATCTAGATGGTGACCTAGAGACAGATCGCTCCAATGACCTACTGCAGGAAGAAACAGCATGAATTTAAGAAAAAGAATGTCCAAAAGGCATAATATTGAGAAATACAAGAAAGTGGCAGCACCTTCTAATCCTTTTAGGACTTCTGCACCTGCGAGGACTTCTGCTGCGGCTCCTTGAGGGACTGCCCTCATACTTAGTCACCTGTACAAACACCAGCTGAGTTTATCACTCAACACTTCTGTTTCAAGACCAACTCTCCACAAATACTTCTCACACAAACAATGTGATAATCAAGCACTTTCAAGCTCCAAGCAAAATCTATCTTTTTATGGAAAAAGAAAATGAAAAGAAGAGGCTGCAAGATCTATCAATAAGTAGAAGTCTCCTGAAGTTAGTAGCATTAAAAAAAAAGTAATCTGAAATTTGAAAGGAATGTAATAAATACATATCAGCTGATGAGTTATCCTAGAAGCAAAATAAACCACGTATGATAACAATTTATACATGCAAGCAGATAGGTTACCCGAATATACCCTCTTGCCCAGGGATTCCTAAACTCAGTGTCATCAAGTTTCCGAATCTGTGTAATATAAGGTATGTGAGGAAGCAAATGGAAGAAAAAAAGAACTAAAATCAAGTAACATTCAACGAAATAAAATTCAATTATATTTCTCAACAACTTACAGCATATTTCATGTCGTCTTGATTAGTGTAGTCAACAACACCAAAAGTCCCTAAATGACAACAGTACTATGAGTGAACAAGCACATAGCATGAAAAAATTCATATGGAAAATAAATATATTCTTCCGAATAGAAAGTTAAAAGTAGCCATCTGACAATTTTAATCAATGTCACATAAGAGCTTATATGAGGGCTTCTTCTGCCCATCAAGAATCTTATACAGTTATATGAGAAATCACACATCATTATCTTCAGAAAATTGCTCCAGCACCTTTCTAATCAATAGATGTATAGCAGTATAGCAATACACTGAATTTAATTCCATAAACATACTTCAGAGAAAGCAGACTTAAACAAATAGATTATCAGCAGAAATGACACTGACAATTTCATGCATTAAATTCCAGAAGACCGAGATTATCTAGGATGCTTGATACCTAATAAGATACTTACCCATATTATATTTACAGTATTATACTATTATATGTATATTTATTGCCCTCACCTGCAAACCCTTCATCCTAAAATGTCATTCCCAACTCAAAATCTTTCCAGGTACATAAACAAGTTGATCACATTGTGTAATTTGAAATTACAACCACACAATTTTTATCTCTCTTTACACTTCACATTGATTAAGATTTTATGACTGTGAGATAAGCAGGAAATTCAGTTAGACCTATGTCTAGCCCCTAAATTAGGAAGACAGCTACCACAAAACATTGGATATAAAATAAGATGTGAAAATATGGCTCTAAATAGCCTGCTGAAGCTAGAACTCTCATCATGGACCTGTTCTGTGACTACTACCAGGAGGTGCCTTGGTGACAGAATTCATTTTAACTCAGAAGGAAAGCACCACATCAGAATTTCTTAAATTGGGTGGCAGAATGTGTTCCTTTATATGGTACAAATGCAATTTGCAAAAGGACCAGATATGATGCTGAGGGTAAAATTCACATCCTCACAGTTAAAAGACCTTGTCCAGCTTATGTACACCTGGTGACAGTAAACTTTACTACCTAGCCTTATGTGATTTATGCCACCTTAGGCAGCAAGCATCCTCAGTTTACAAATTGTGACAGCAAACTTATGAGGCAAAAGATGGATATTGTCATTAGCTGGTGTTGCATGTGACAAATTCAATGTAATGGGGAAAATTTATATCGCCCCATTTGTTCTCCAGCTGCAAATAAAGTACAGCAACAGAAAGAAAAACAGTTGTTTCGAGGTGTTGAAAGACCTCGTACAAACAACAAAATGACAAATTTTGAAACCTTCGTTTACTTCAAGTTTGCATTCTTCTTTTTTTTCCACTTCTTCTCTCCAATTTATTAGTTCAAACTTTAGAATTTCCTAATTAAAAAATTCAGTTTGCATTTGCAACCTTCTAGCTTACAAAGTTTAAGCCCCTAAAAATATTTTCATAAAATAATTTCATATAACAAAAGAAGGAAGGTCATACCTGTCTTAAGGAAATAAATAACATATTCTAACAGGTTGATATTTTTCTGTTAGAAAAGCATCAAACCTAGTAGGAATATTGGAACCTTGAGCTAAAAGAATTACCATTTTACAATAATGAGCAAGCATCACAACCTTACTCCAATCTAGACATAGTAATTAAAGACATAGTAATTAAAGGTAACAAACTCATAGACACTGTTAATAGAAAGGAGAGAGGTAGGAAAGGAAGATTTTATTTTTGGAGGGCAGTGGGGGAAGTCAAATAACAAACCAAATGGAAGGTGTACCTTCACTATCACGAGAAACCTCAGCAAAGCACACGTCACCAGCTTTCCGCATATGATCCTGAAAAGTGTTCAACACAAAATGAGAAAGATGATAGTGATTTAAGTCTTATTAATTTCGTTGAGTATGAACATTCTGACACCTTCAAATCTTGCCAGGATGCAGAAGAAGGGAGTCCACGAACAATAACTGTTGATCAAACAAAAATAATCTCTACTCAAAAGAATGAAAAAATAGAAAACAAAGAATATGCATCACAAACAAGTTTTTTTTTTAATATTAAAAGCCATACTGATGCAGGAGCACCCTATATTGTTATGCTATTAAGTCTGATGTTAGTATATCAGTCCGTTAGTTGCTCTGTTAGTGTTATGTTATATTGTGTTAAGTCTTTGTTACAATTAGTGTTCTGGTAAGTAGTCATGCGAGGAGCACATCGGTCCTTATTAGGGCAACCTTGTGTCTCTTAGTATATATTCTGAAGTTGTGTTTTAGGTCAGCAGCTTTTGAACATTTAATGAAGGTTATTGTAAGGTTTCTCTGACCACGTGGGTCCTTATTAGGGCAACCATGTGTCTATTAGAATTTGTGTTTTAGGTCAACAGCTTTTGAACATTTTATGAAGGTTATTGTAAGGTTTCTTGAGAGAACCTCTAAGTTTTATCTCTGTGATTCTTTCCTCTTCTACTTCATCTCTTTTCTATTAACTAGTTTCATCCTTACCCACTACCCTTGTATCAAGTGGTATCAGATCCAAACCATGGCTGGACGTGCGCGAGGCAGAGGAGGAAGAGGCAATATGGAGCAATTGACCGAGATGGCTGAGATGAGGAGATCCACGGAGGATCTGACTCATGCAGTGCAAGCACTGCAGCATCACGTATGAGCAGATACAAGAGCTGGGCTCCCTGTGAGGACCCATTTGGTTGTAGATGACCAGGATAACTTAGAGGTGCCCGAAAACAGTTATGGTGGGGAAGGTTCAATTCTAGAGAAGGAAAATCCCTTCCAAAACGCTGGGCAAGGCCAACGAATCGACCAAAATAGGTTGGAACAGAGGATAGTCAGTGCACTTGATCTGAATGGCGGAGGAGTCAAAATTGAAGTGGCAGACTTCCATGGAAAAATGCATGCTGAAGATTATATGGACTAGGAGGTTGGTGTAGATAATTATTTTGAATGGAAACCAATGAAGGAGGAAAGGAAGGTTTTATTTGTCAAAATGAAGCTCAAATCTGCAGCTTTACAATGGTGGAAGAGGGTTGAAGAGCAACGGGCCAGACAAGGTAAAACCAAAATTAATTCTTGGGAGCATATGAAAACTAAACTGAGGAAAAAATTTCTTCCTGCTTACTATCCTATGGAACTCTATGAGAAGTACCACACTTTTAAAACAGTACGATAAGTCAGTAGCAGAATATATATATGATTTTGACAACTTATCCTTTAGAGTGGGTTTGAGTGAAACAACAGAACAAATAACAGCTAGATATTTATCAGGATTAGATCCTACTCTGAGGGATGAAATAGGAGTAACTAAGCCTTGTAACTTGGAGGATGCTCGACAATTTGCCTTAGTGGCTGAAAAACGAGTCTCGAAACAGAGGTATAACCAAGAGAAAAAGCCAAGAGGTGAAAGAACCTATCTATGGTGAATATCCAGAAGACATTGAGAAGGTTGAACTATATCCTATACAAGGAGAATCATTGGTTATCCGAAGAATTATGACAAATACCATTATTGAAGACAAGGAGGACTAGAAGAGGAGAAGCATTTTTAAGACTCGAGTAAGATGTAAGGAGAGGATACATAACCTCATTGTTGATGGAGGAAGTATGGAAAATGTGATTTCAAGAGAAGCCGTGAGAGACTTGGCTTGACAGTGGAGAAACATCCACAACCATACAAAATATGCTGGCTGAAAAAGGGAGATGAGATACCTATCACTACTAGATGCTTGGTATAATACGGTTTAGGTGACAAGTTGGAGGATGAAGTAATGTGTGACATTGCACCAATGGATGTGGGGCACATTCTGTTGGGAAGGCCTTGGCTGTTTGACCATGATGTGGAGCACCACGGCAAATCAAATACATATTCTTTTTGCAGGGATACAACAAAGTACACTTTACACCCTATGAAAGAAGATGATCAAGAGACACCGAGCCCCACCAAAAAAGGTAGAACCATTGCCATAATATCTGCAAACAAGCTTGAAAACATACTCTGTCAGAAGGAGTATTTGATTTGGTACCAATAGCTCAAGAAGACAGAGTAATTGAAAGTGGAGAGGCCTTGGTGAAACATAGACAATGCACACACAAGGAAGTCAGTGTTGACTTCAAGGGTTTCAAGAAGAAGAGCTGAGGAAAACTAACCATATAGTTAGAAAGAATATCGCTGTGTATTTAAATCCACACACTCAATTTCAAGAAGGGGAGTTTGATGTCAAGTCTCTGTTACTGTTAGTGTTCTGTTAAGTAGTCATGTGAGGAGCACATGGGTCCTTATTAGGGCAACCTTGTGTCTCTTAGTATATATTCTGAAGTTGTGTTTTAGGTCAGCAGCTTTTGAACATTTTATGAAGGTTATTGTAAGGTTTCTCTGAGAGAACCTCTAAGTTTTATCTCTGTGATTATTTTCTCTTCTACTTCATCTCTTTTCTGTTAACTAGTTTCATCCCTACCCACTACCCCAGCATCACATACTCACACATGCAAATGATATTTACTGACCATAGTTTCAAAATTCCAAGCCTAAAGAATGAAACTATTGGACTGACATGCATTTCAAAAATTTCAATTTTTTCTTCAAAATTTTTTAATAAGAATAAAATTTACTATTGTCTTGACATGCACATTAGTGCATGTCGATTCACATTTTAATATTTAAACAATTATTTATTAATTCATTTAATTTTTAATTTTTTTACTTCATTACTCCTCATAAATAGAAGATATGGTTAGACTTTTTAAGAGTAATTATATTCCACTAATCTTTAAGAATTAAAAATATAATTGAGGGAACAATTATTGATAAAGTTGAGGGTAATATAAGAATAGAAATTTGGTCTATTGCTGAAGCCAACTCCCAAAGCCATATACATTAGTATAGTAGCATGGCCAAACAGGTCAATAATCGGATGAGAAAAAAATATATATCCAGCACAATCTATTGATCCTTTTCTATATCAAAATCAAAGAAACATATAATCCTAATAGTCACACCTCGATATTCAGAATGGCGTGAGACGCCAAAACGACTACCATTACCACTACTACCAGCACCACCACGCCGATCACTATATGATGGCCCCCTACCACCATGAGCAAGCTCCACCTACAAAAAGAACAGTTGAGAAACACGTCAAAGGAAAGTGATACCCTTACAAAATAAATGTTGGAACAGTTCATTTACCCTTAAACGACAACCATCAAAGTCGTATCCGTCACGACCCCGGATTGCGTCTTCTGCATCTCGAGCATTGTCAAACTAGCAACCAAAAAAACCAGAAATAATAAAAAAAAGGAGAAAGGAAATGAAAAAAAGGCCCATAAATATATAGAAGAACAAAGAGAAGAAAATCACCTCAACAAAACAATAACATGGAGGGCGAGGTGGAATCTTCAACTCAATATCCAATATACGGCCATACTGCAAAAAGAATACCAATGTAACACAACATTAGTGCAGCAAAGCCAACACCTCCATCAATTAGATCCTTAGATCCAAAATTTACATCAAATAAACATTTATACACCAATAGATTAATATCATATAGTTTCCACTCATTAATGGGACTAAGCATAATTCACAATTTAAGCAGACTTGGCAAATTATTCCCTATCCAAAGCTAAATGGGAACCACCATAACTTAGATACACAAGTGCAGAAAGTCTAGAATCCATAAAAGACCCTTTATCCTCGCTAATAATTATTAATGGTATAATATTATATACCACCTATTCATCACACAACCTAATCTAGGAACTACAGAGCAAGCAGTGCATTTAGATGCTTTCAATATTTAAAATAACATAATGCAAAAGTTAGAAAAATTGCAATGTCTCAATCACATTTAGAATAATTACATGGCATTATTACTGAAATTTACAAATATTCATAGCAACATAAAGATAGGCTCTAGATAAAATGTGAGATGGT
>JASKGM010000007.1:11165900-11180488 GCA_034509205.1 Ceratonia siliqua
ACACACACACACACACACACACACACACACACACACACACACACACACACACACACACACACACACACACACATATACACACACACACACATATATATATCACTGAAACGCCAATTGCTCCTTCCAAGAATTCAGAGATTTTTCTAGGGGAGCAATGGCTACGGGAGCTCTTTATGCAGCTGTGCCAGCTGTTGCTGCTGCTCTTGGATTTTATTTCTTTGACAGAAGCCATGTTAAGGTAAGAATAGCTCATGTATTCTGTTTTATATTAGCTTTGAGCAATGTACGCTGCAAATTAATACTAAAGCTGAAGAGATCTCATATGCAGGAACACGGAAGAGGGACTTCGGCATCCAGTCAAAGTATGATAGTAAAAGGGAAACAAGAGTTGAAGGCCCTTCAGAAGCCAAAAATAGCTCCACAGCTTGATGGTTTGCATTGTTTTGAAACTCTCGTGGGACATTAATTAAGTTCTCTTGGAGCCGCGTATAATTATATTGTGGTAAGGCCGTAAGGCTAGATGGCAGGCTTCATATTTATTGCTCATTCTGTGATATTTCCTTTTCCAACTGTTTCGCTGTAATTGTTTAATTCAATTTCTTTTAAATTATACCAGTTCCCTCTTCAGCAGACCAAAAGAAAACAAAAACCTCATGCTAACTGAATATAATGGAAGATTAGTGGTACCTTCCCATGTGAATAAAATGGAATCTTCATTAGTAATTAGCTGAGGGTGCCAGGATAAGAACAATTAGAAACTTCATAAAGAGAAGCTTTGTTTGTAATTAACGTCCAAGTTATCTGGTTAGACCACCAAGTCAAATTTCCAGGAATTAGCGAAGAAACAGCTATAATTTTTCATTAACAAATTCTTGTGGGCTACTGAACACATTATATTGTGAGTCACTAAGTACAAAAGGCATTACGATAGCATCATTTATCATAGATTCTGGGAAATTGGATTGGTATGACCATATCATTTTCCATAATTGCTGCTGTCAACCTGTTTTCTAAGTATAATCAAGTGATTATAATAGAGAATGTAAACCATTCCAAGGAATAGGATTCCAGAGATTGATTCTTGCGCTTGACTACTATCTCTTTTTTGCAAATCTTCTGGCTCCACCAAATATAACTTTTCACCACCAAGTCCAAGCATTCGCATCTTTTGATCGTGAGACGTTGGTAAGTTTTTTGTCTCTGATAGATCATCCAAGGCTCCTAAGGATTGCAGGGTATTCTGGACTTACATATTGGTGGTGACCGAGAAAGTGATGTCGAGAGACTTTTGCTTGTTGGTAGGCCTGCATGCCAGGCTCAGCTCATTCTTCTCTAATGATGGACAGGCAATTAGCTTGTCCTTACCTCTCTTTGATTCCATTAGCATAATTTAGTGCTAACTAATCTATTGCAGTGAGAATATTGCTGGATTAAAAGGTGGGGAGAAACAACCTGCTCTATGTAATAATATGAACACCCCTCCCCTCCCCTTGTAATTGTAGGTAAGAGCAACCTTCTAAATTTATACAACTAATGGCAAAGTACGTCCAGTGAATGCCAAGTACCTTCTGGGCTTCTGGAACTATCATATTCCTTAGGCGAACAAGAGGATGGCCTTTTATCAAACAGCTAGCAAATTAAAGGTTCAGGGAGAAAATACTGGCTTGGAAGGCGACGATGGTGAGCATATTACTGTATTTACTCCTTTTTTTCTTACCTCTTCAGCAAAGCACCGCTCTATTATTCCAAGTTCAAAAGCGTTTGGTAAAAGCATCTGTCACAACTCACAAGCAAATAATGAGTGGAAAGGGATATCAAACACCAAGAAATTAGATGTACCAAATCAAGTGCTTGAAGCCTTGAACAGCATTCAGTGTAGTCCAGCTTGGCGATTGACATTCGATTGTTTGGCCAGTAATTTATTGACTGATAGGTATCTGATATACTTGAAATTGAAGAGATAACAGGATCGTTTGGTGAGCAATGCTCTCTTTGTCCATATACAGTGGTTAGATTATCAATTGGAAGGGTCAAAGATTGTACAGATTCTCTATTGATTGGAAATTACGCCTTTCTTTCCACATTATTGTGATGAAAGTTCAATGTATGTGTGCATATGGTGGTGGTAACCGCATTATCTACAGCAACAGATGTTGAAGCTGAGACTGCACAGATAAAAATATTACGCACCAAACACTGATTTTATCAACGGAAATTATTGACATTTTCGTAAATTACACACTTTCCCAAGCCTACATGAAATCCATCACTGCTCTCACGATTGCCTCTCTCCTTGGTGAAATCATGTCCTAACTCATTGTAGGCTATGCTAATTAACTACGTAACAATCATTACTAGATAAATTCAAACCCATAGTCGTTAATCTTAATCATTAGTTTTGCAATGTTAAAAAATAAGACCATTAAAAAACTAGATATTTTTCTGTTTAAGTATATCAAATGAGTTATGACTAGACTTGATTATCAAATTGAATTTTAAAATTTTAATCTTTTTTAGAAGTAGCGTAAATAAAGTGTTCGTCTCTGTCTTGGACAAGTCGAGAAGCGACAAAATGTCCTTAGCTGGTGAGGACATTCACAGCCAACAAATTGTTCGACCATTGACAAGGGACATGGAAAAGAGGTGGCCTCCCCTTTCTGCATATTTCTTCATCAGAAAATACAGATGAGTGTGTGTTGTGAACCGTATGAGTTGAGCTGTATCTACTTTCCACAATGGTCAATATTTCTTTCAGATTCATTTAAAACATTTTCACTTGTTTCAAGCAAAGTGTAAGAAGGGACTGTAAAAAGAATAGATTTTTTGAAGTCTTGCCCTACTTTTTCAAGATTGTTCTTTGAAAGAAAGAAATCCCATAAAGAGAAAACTAAGTACGGTCGTGAGGGATTTGAACAGAAAATCAACAACCTTGAGTTGGGTCATCTGCATTTGTTTGTACCCAATTCACCATATCCATGTGTTGTTTTATGCTTTTTTTCCACTCTAACGGCCCAAATAGTTCTTCTGCCACAATTTTGAAAACACTGCAGACACCAACCTTGTCGTTTCGCCACGTGGCACCCACTGAGAACGCACATCACGCTTCCCTCTTTCTGAGGACTTCTTCTCTTCCTTCACTCTCTCTCACTTCCGATTCCCAACTCCTCCCTTGGAATTCATTTCTCTCTCCGTTTCCCTCTCCTGTCATTTCAAACTCACCGATTTCTAGTCTTCTTCCTTTAGCTACCCATGCTCTGCTCGGCTCCGGCTAAGTCCAGTTCCAACTGGCTCGACAGGCTCCGTTCCAACAAGGGCATCCCCACCGGCGACGACCTAGACCTCGATTCTTTCCTCACCCACCACTCTGCCTCCTCCGATTCCCTACATTCCAACTCCGACCCCACTCTCTTCCCCCGGAAGCAGGTCCGAAATCGGACTCGGGCCTCCGAGTTCTCCACTGCCGATGCAGACCCACCAATGAGCAGCGTCCTCGCTGAGCTCTTCAACATGGGCGGTAGCCTCAGCCAAAGTTCCAAATTTTCCGGCAAGAAGTGCCCCAGGAAGCAGACAAACCCCAAATTCTTCGTTGCTTCTTCGCGGAGTAACAGTAGTATTGACTGTGCGCGAAAGGACGACAACAATGTCCCCGCTACGAATTCGTCCAATAGCGATGTGGTGGATATGAAAGAAGAGAATACGGGCTGTTGGGATGTGGAGGAGGAGAAAGAAAAAGAGAAGGGTGGTAACGAGTTGAGGGGGTTTTCGAAGAGTGAGGTGACCGTGATTGATACGAGTTGCCCAGAATGGAAGGTTGAGAAGTTTGTGTTTAGAAAGAATAATGTGTGGAAAGTCAGAGAGAAGAAAGGAAAGTCGAAGTTTTTTGGGAAGAAGAAGAGGAAGGAGACTTTTGGGGTTATTAGTAGTGGTGGTGGAGAGAATGGACTCAAGCTTTTGGAGTCTCAATTTGGATCCTCCGTGGAAACAAATACGGAAGAGTTTATTACGCGGTCTACCCAAGTAAGAACGAATAATGTGTTTCTATGTTTTGCTTGAATCTTTATCATATGCTGATGGGCTGGTCTAAACTTGGCAAATTATTTAAAACTGATGCACACACTCTGTACAATGTAAAATGCCAGTGCTAATGTGGTTATATTTTAACCGTGTTACTGTGGGGAGCGCTGCCAGACTCTTTTTGTTTTTCTTCATTTCTATATTTGTTGTGGCTGTTATGGAATGTCTTTGCGTTGCATTATTGCATGCTTGGAAAATAATGATACCTTTATATTTTATGTCGGTTTCGGCCGATTGGTTGCTTTGCTATTCTGGAGTTGTATGCTAATTAGTTTAGAGTGATATCAGTATGTGTTTATGATGACTTAAGCATCTCACGAATGGCTTAATTTAATTAAGGGTGACAGCTAGCATTTAAGAACCTTCTAAGTGAATAAAATTTTATTTCCCGATATGAAGTAATTGCATGGGATCTAGCATCTCAATCGCAATGTCATCATCCCTTCAAGCTGGGCTCGGCATCTTACGTATAATATATACTTTTTTTACGCTTGTCTCGATCACATCACATATTCACATGTCCTCAATTTCCCTTTTCTGAATCATGATCCTTAGCTTCAAAGGATTGGCTGTCTATTGAATTGCCCTTCAAAAAAAGTTCGGGCTGCAGTTTCTATGGTAGAATTGTTGCTGTTATTGAAAACTAAGAGAATGATATAATGCTTCTCGTTATAGATTCATATTCGGTGCCTTTCCCAAGGATTAGATTTATCAAGTTGAATTCATCATAGATTCCTAATTTCCTATATATAAGGCTCACTGATAGATTGTTTGCATGATTTGATTTCAACTTTGAAATAGCTATGTTTCAAGTACAAGATGGTGATTTTTATATATATTCTCGCAATGGCATCTTTCTTTCCTCTTCAACTTCACAATTAATGGTTATATTTAGAAGCTGACTAGTATTACTAGTTTATTACATACTTTTTTTCTGATAGTGCATTCTAAGAAAGGGCATGTATATTGTATATGCTTTGTTAAAGTGCACTTTGCATGCCCAAGTATTAATTTACTGCCACTGTCGAAGTCTGATATACCATATTAGTTATATCAGAAATGTCAGTTTAATTTTATGCGACATTTAGAAGCTTGTGGTGCTGACATGGGTCATTGCATTTAGGGAACACTTTGGTAAAGAGTTGTTACAGCTAATGGAGTGCGCACCAAACTTGATGGTATGCTTTCAGAGGAATTTCTGTGTATTGAAGCATGTGATGTTGAATAAAATGCTTACAAGGCGCTGCTTTATTCCCATGAGTCAGAGTATTCCTTTTAGGGTAGGAATGGGCACTGCTATAACCTGCCACCGTCTTCTCCTTCGACTATTTAATTAGTGCACAAAGAAGATATTAAGGGAAACATCTTGAGCTTTATGGACACACTCCCACCGTACGGGGAGGTTGATGAGGTGTTTATGGCCTTCTATATCATTTTCTTGAGATAGGATTGGACCTCTGCTAATAATCATTTCTGCCTCCCTCTCTTTCAAATATTTATATGATGGCGTATTCCTGCAACTGCATACACTGCTTTATTATTTAAGAACACAATTTGATAGTCAGAATTCACAAGGAAAAAAAGTGAAAGAAAGGAGCACACATTATGATGATTAAAATTGTTACGAGCTTTTATTATTAAATCTCTGAGTACCTCAGACCCCCCCCCCCCCGGGGGGGGCGGTCTTTATTTGCAGCTGTTTATTATTAAATGCTTATTATTATAGGTCAAATCAAACTTGAAAAGAATGTCTGGTTTGACAATACTGGCACTGGTAGCTTTTCTGACAATTATGTATTTAATTTTTCGTGAGTTCTCTCTAGTCTATTTATACTCTAAGAGGCAAGAGATTTAATCAGATGTGTTACTGAAAATTATTGCCCTCTTAAGTTAGCGTTCTATTGGATGGATCAGTGACTATACGTTTATTTGAGTCTGTGTGCTCATTAGTAAAATAATTATAATAATATGAGAAGAGGGGAAAAAAAGAATCTATAAGCTTGATTTTATAATTTATATAGCCTTAGATTTGGGTTTGCTCCCTGGGCAATAATACTAGCAATTTAGTATCATTTTCTCTGGTTACTGCTAGATGACTGGATGCTTTGAACTTTGTATAGTGAGGCCGGTTTGTTTCTTCTAATATAAAGAAAAGAGAGAATTGCATTATTGTTCAATTAATGGTATTCCTTTTATAATTTTTGAAATAAGTTTGAAAACTCAACTAGTCAACTTGTTGTTGCAGTTCAGTTGGATATGGATTATTTTATGTGTTTTAAAATTCTGTTGCCCCTCAATCTGCATTCTCTCACATACCAGATTTAGATGAGGTCTTTTTGATCTATTTAGTATTCTACCCCCCTCCCCCCCCCCCCCTCTCAATTTCCAAGTTTCTTGAAAAATCTGTTGCCCCTCAAGCTAGCTTTCTTTTAGCTACTTTAGATTTGTTCTTTCTGCTGTTAGGGGCTTGTCTTGATCATAGATGTGGTAGAATTGATCCATCCTCTTGTCCACCGTTCTGTGTGTATCTTGACACCATTATTTCAAATGTGAGTAATAATTATCCATCAGAAATCCTTTGCATCTGTTCTCTTTTTTATTCATCAGTAAGTTGCATGCTGTTGTAAATCACCTTGCTTCTCTTGTGTTGAAGCTAGCAATCACATAAAATGCATAGAGGAGGGGTTTTGCCATTAATTTCTCCTTTGAAAATGAACTGCTATGAGCCAATTAATATTAAACTATTCTTGGTGTGTCAATACATGAAGCCTGTATCCTCCTTTCCAGGATACGGCATGCTGCATATTTACATGATTGTACAATGTACAGGCTTAAGGATTTTTATTTTATTTTATTTTTTTCTGCCATGTTCAGGGACAGAATACTCAGCATGATCAGATGAAAGAAGTCGGTAGAGACACACCTGAGGATGATCTAAGGCCTCCCAAAAAGAGGCAAGTTCACTTGCAAGCTGCTTGTGGTTGCTGATCCTTCTTCTTATGCTATAATTACGAATTTCCAGTAATTCTTTCTGCTTTTACAGTGACTAGAAATATACCTTGATTCGTTGCAGGTTTCCTTTTTCTGGATCACCTGGAAAATCAAGAAAGGAAAACTCATCTGTCATTCTAACTAAAGCTATTCCTACATAAAAGAGCACATGAACAAGAACAAATCTTAATAAAAGCTAAAGAGAATAAAAATAATTCAAGTCTCAAAAGGTCCTCTGAATTGGCTGCAGCTAGTAATGATGCAGCCCACTCTGCGTTACTCCATGGTGGCACAACTGGTCTTTCATTGGCATTCATCAACTTAGAATTATGTTTCCTCTTTTTGGTTCAAGTCTCATTTGGGGCGTCAAACATCCATTTTAGTACTAAAACTTTCACTATGTAAATGTCTCTTGTATTCTTCATGAGTCAACATTTCTTCTTCAATATATATGCAGATTTGAGATGTTTCTCCTGTTTTTCTTTCTATCCTTCCTCTTGTTATGAGGATCATTCATTGTCTAGGGAAAGATCGTGTTTTGTAACAATTCTTATTGAAGGAAGGTCAATTAACAAATTGGACACTTGGGCCACAACCACACATACATCAAGAACAATCATGATGTGCTTTAGCTTAATAAATATATTTTACGAAAAATTTTGAAGATAAATAGACTAAATAAAAAATGAGCAAACATATTAGAGGTGAAGTCAATTGAAAAGTTACTTGATATTTCATATTTTGAAGTGAACAACAACTTAAACTAACTATTATTATCATCCCTAGTCTCCCTTTCTAGTTGTAATGTCGCATCCTCGTATTTTTACACATTATAAGATAGTTTGAGTTGCTGATGATCTAAAATGATAACATGTCCAACTGAAGAAAGTTTTAGGTAGGTGGATGAGAAGAGAAATGGCTTAATCACCGAAAAACGAATCTGATCATGATCATCATTTATTTAAAATTGTGGTTGATCATGTCTAATTGAATGATCACAATTTATTTTAAAAAAAAAAACGTTAAAAAGAATATACAAAAAGAAGTACAAAATTATAACATCCCTGCAATAATTTAACTCTCCCCATCATATTACCGAATTTGGATTGAACTCAAATATCCCTCTCTTAATTCACCATGTTTCTTTTTAATCTTGTCGTAACTCATATAAGCTAAATTACGAGGAATGAAATTTTTACACTAATTCTCTTTCATATTTTCCTTTACACTTACATTTTTATCATTAATATATTATACAATAATAATAATAATGATAATAATAATAATAATAGTGGTGTAAAGATAAAAATACTCTTTTATATATAACATTTTTTATTATAAATTGTTTCTTTTTTTAATATTAAATCAGTATAGAAGAGTAAGTGTGTGGTGTGAGAATAGTAGAATACCATTTCTCTTGCTCATTTGCCATCCCTTTAAACCAAACGCGCGGCATCCCTACTGATTAAGAGTGCAAGTTTGCTCTACAAAAATGGTTCCTCTACTTACTCAGTTCACAAAAACTTATCTTTCTTGTTCTACTTCTTGTGTGGCGTTTCACCCAAACCCATTAACGCCTTCAGCTACTCTTCAGTTCTCCCTATATTCAGTTTCAATCTTTCATCCTCAACGGCTTTTCTTCAATGAAACATTGAGAGGTAATCTCAAACTACTATTAAAGAAGGAGTTTTTTCGACCCCCCATGCAAGATTTCTTCCAATGCCGCTGTAGTAACTCTCGAGACAATCCTAACGCTGAAATGGGTGAGTAATTCTCAGAGTCCAATTCTCAAACACTTGTCCTTCGAAATGCATAAACCAACTATATACATGTACCGTGTGTCTTACAGGCTCGTTTTTTGTTTCAGGAATGCTCTTCTCTTTCTTTCGAGAAATAGGGCTTGGTTATGAGGAAACCCAAATGCTGCTGGTCAATCACCCTGAGCTTGAAATGATGCCTTTAAATTCATTGCGCGCTCGGGTTGTTTCTTTACAGTCTATTGGGTTTGATCATCTTGCTCTGTATAACTTGATTACGAAGCGTCCAACTGTATTAACAGCTAAGGAAATTGACCCGTTGATATGTTTTGTGCGAGATGAATTGGAAGGACAGCTAGAGCAAGCACAGATGAAACGCCTGATATCAGCCACAGAAGCAAGATTTTTTGTGGGTTTTGACCAAAAGGTCAATCTGCTTATCAACCGAGGCGTTCCCCGCGAAAAGATTGTCCATGTGCTCAACAATGTGAATTTGACAAAGGCTCTGTGTCATAGGTCTGCGGATGAAATTGATAGAACAATAGCTTTCTTGAACCCGTTTGGTGGAATTAGTTTAATTGTAAGGCGTCCAGCAATTTTCAATTATGATTTGGATAATCAGCTGATTCCAAGAACCAAATTTTTGATTGAGCTTAGTGGAGGAGATGAGGATGGCACTGGGAGGGTGTTGCGTAAGCTCCCGGCAATTTTGAGTTACCGTGTGGAGCATATGGAGGGCCATGTAAAGTTCCTGAGGTCTTTTGCAGGCCTGAATGATCAACAAATATTTCGGATAATACTGGTATTCCCTAGTATCATTAGTGCTAGCAGAGAGAGGAAACTGCGTCCTAGAATAGAGTTTCTCAAGGAATGTGGGTTGAATTCGGGTGATATCTTCAAGTTCTTGATAAAAGCTCCTTTGTTTCTAGGCCATTCATTTCATGAAAACATTGCATATAAACTTTCGTTTCTGGTCAAGATTGGGTATAAATTTAGGACAAAGGACTTGGCAATGGCAATTGGATCTACCACTAGGACGAGCTGTGAGAACTTGCAAAAAGTGATTGATTTATTCTTGAGTTATGAGTTATCATGCGAAGACATTGTTGCTATGAGCAAGAAGCATCCTCAGATACTGCAGTACAATCATACTTCTTTAGAAAAGAAGATGAAGTACTTAATAGAGGAGATGGGTCGCGATATTGAGGAGTTATTGATTTTTCCCGCATTCCTTGGTTACAAGCTCGATGACAGAATTAAGCATAGGTATGAAGTAAAGAGCATCGTGAGGGGAAAAGGAATGTCTCTCAATAAGCTTTTAACTATTTCAACTGAGAGATTCACAGGCAAACGAAAGAAGGCCTCTGCAGCGCATCCAATAGACATTATTAATGCAAGTGAAGGTCTATAAGTTGATGTCTTTTCCTTTTCAGTCAGTTTTTGCTGCCCCCAGTTATCTAATTTCATCGCTCGAAGGAGCCTCAAGGTATTTCTTAACGAAAGTTAGTGCTAAAGAACTTATTTTACAGTACCTAATGCTTTAGATTCATGCTGCTTGTGCTGTGGATACAGAAACCACGAGTCTCCTTGAAACATTGAAGAGATTGTTTTATAGAAACGGCGAAGCTTTTTTATTTAAAAATATGTTCGACACTGACTTCCATGGGATCATTTATCATTGGCGAGAAAAGTGGGTTTGGTTTGTTATGTTCTCGTATCTATGCATTAGGCATTGCTGCTGAAGCACGCGAAGCAAAAACAGCAGTTAAAGATGGTTGTTACATTCAGTGTGAGAAGAAGGACCCTCTTGGTTATCTGATCCTCCGCTGGATCCAACTTGAATAACAGCCCCTCCATTCAAAGATACCGATCACATCGCAAAGCTGTCCTAAATTGAAAGCTCATAATACGCAACATAGTGGTACAGTAATCACTACTCACTCTAGCAACGTGCCCTGCCAATCACTATGCTGAGCTAGTGGGGATGACAATTGAGTTTTGTATCGTCATTTCAATAAATGAGAGGTCATTTTAGAAAACGATTGGTGGGCACATAATGTCTGGTTCACCACCTTGCTGAAAGTTTCTTCCACTTCTGTATTCTGCATATCCGTGCTAATTTCTAGTTACTGAAAGTTTTATCATATACTTGTTTTTAGTTCATCAAAAATGGAAAAAAAAAATTTTGAGTGTAATTTGCCTTTTTATTATGCTTGCACTAGCTGTAAGAATATATCTGATTCTTTGTCTAAATAGCACTTAAAAGGTAGAACTCGTTTTCTACGTTTAACACTGAATCATATAGATGATTGCTGATGTTACCCTGCACGTTGTAAACATAGAATATGTTTTATTGTACTGTCCTAGTTGACTTTACGCTGGCAGCACCCACGCGACGACCCAAATAACCTGTTGTCAACATCAACGGTAACCGTATATAAACATTACATCATACAAGCTGCGAACAAGAAAAGGAATACTCGTATACTATCTTCCACAATGAGTGGCACCCAAGTAAAGGCCCCTTTGGGCATATAGACCTCAGGATGTCAGCGTCTCTACGGAGAGGCATATACAGTCCGATGTTATTCGAAAGCTGAATGAAGTCAGTTAGCATCATTCTGGCGTTGGTCCAAATCGGTGTGCAAATCAATCAACTTTTTCTAATTTGTCAATAAAGCATAGTCACAAAAGCTAACATCTATTGTCTCCATTCAGGTAGTGGCAAATGTTGACTAACTGATTAGTATTGGATGGCTGGAATGGGTACTATTATATTAAAGCTTCTAATCGGGAATCTTGCTAGCCCGAGACGTAGCATACAACAGAATGACCATGTTTCTACCAAGGAACAACACTGCAAAGTTCTCATTTATTCTGCTTTTCGTTCTTCTGGTTCTACATGAGATAAACATCTTGCACTCCACTGCAGTTTCCAGAAGCAACGTTAAATTTTCACTCATTCCCAACTCTCTTTTTTTCTCTCTCTCTCTCTCTCTCTAGTTTTCTAGCTACTTAGTTCCTCCTGACACTGACTAAATTAAAGTAAACAGGTTTATATTGTTTACATGGGAAAGAAGCAGCACGATAATCCAGGGCGCCTCACTGAATTCCATCATGAAACTCTTAAATCAGTCCTTGGAAGGTATAGATATCAGAATATAATAGCTTGATGTTGACATCATTAGTTTCGGTTTACTAACAGCTGGCCCAATACTACTTTTACCAAGCAAATATTTCCACTAATGATACAGAGAAGAGTCTTCCTCAGACTCTATGGTGTATAGCTACAAACATGGCTTCTCAGGTTTTGCTGCCAGGCTAACAAAGACTCAAGCTAAAAGCCTTGCAGGTATTATCTCGTCTGGCCCTTTTTACATCATTACAGTGCCAAGCATATGTCCTCAGTTTGTGCGATTGCTAGACACTTCTTACTCGTAACCGGGTACGCATGCATCCACCATTCGGCAGTCACAATTACCATAAAATCCTGATCAGAGCCTTGCACTTCAAATCATAAATATGCATTTTCTAAATTCCCAGCATCAAAACTACCGGTGAAAATACATAACCATATCAATTCATACAAGGAACCAGTCTTTATTTGGTGTGTTCCTCCACTCAATCAGTCAGATGGAAACAGTCAAATTAATGCAAATATAGAAGGAAGGATTGGGCAAAAACTACGGTTTCATGAAAGAGATACAAATAAAAAAAAAAACTATGGTTTCAAGTTAAAAAACTAAATGAAGTTTGACCTTTAAGACTCCAAGAAGGCATTCTAATTAAGTTCATTTTGGTTTGATTGTAGAGTTACCTAATGTTGTTCAAGTGATACCTAATCATCTTTATAAGATGCAAACTACCAGAAGCTGGGACTACCTTCAACTGCCTTCACAATCTTTTAACAGTCTTCAGCATCAATCCAAGATGGGAGATGGTGTCATCCTTGGTCTTCTTGATTCAGGTTATGATCCAGACCCTTCCCCTTATGTGAACATGTAGCATCATGCAACCCCTTGTGAAATTGCAAAAAATGTTTGGGCAGGAATATGGCCAGAATCTAAAGCTTTCGCTGATGAAGGTCTGGGGCCAATCCCCTCTAGGTGGATGGGAGTTTGTGAATCAGGAGAACTCTTCAAGGCAGAAAAGGGCTGTAACAGAAAATTGATTGGAGCTCGTTATTTCATCAATGGGTTTCAAGCTGAGTATGGAGAGCCACTCAATTCTACTGTACTGACAGACTACTTGTCCCCAAGAGATGCAGCTGGACATGGTACACACACCTCTACAATAGCTGCCGGCTCCTTAATCAGTAATGCGAGCTACAATGGACTAGGTACTGGAACAGTACGAGGTGGTGCTCCCCAGGCTCGGTTAGCTATGTACAAAGTCTGCTGGAGTGTGTATAAAATAGGAGTATGTGCAGGAGCTGACATACTGAAAGCCTTTGATGAAGCAATACATGATGGAGTAGATGTATTATCAGTGTCCATCGGTTCTGACCTTCCGTTAGTTTCTGATGTAGATGTGCATAATGGGATCTCCATTGGTGCTTTTCATGCTGTGGCAAATGGAATTAGTGTTATTTGTTCTGCAGGAAATGAAGGCCCAAATGCGCACACAGTGCAGAGCCCAGCACCATGGATATTGACAGTGGGAGCAAGTACCATAGACCGCTCTTTCCCTACACCTATCATACTTGGAAACAACTGGACAACATTGGTAATTTCTTCACAACCTGATGCAGTGAGGAAAATAACGTCTACACTTACCATGTGACAAAACAGTTATCTTGAAAATAAATTGTCATTAATTGCAGGGTCAAGGCATGTTTACTGGGAACGATACAGGGTTCATCACTCTGGTGTACCCTGAGGTATCAGAACTCCTAGATCCTCGGTAATATATGCTGTAGATTTCTTTTACACCTTTAGATTATACTGCATGATATCTACGCCAGAAGTATTGCTCCTTTGTTCATGCAATTCACTAGCAACAGAAGACATATTACGTAAATTAAATTAGCATTCTGCTGGACTAACCTTTGCATCATACTATTTCTTCCACTTTCAGGCTTCCACCAAAGGTTGTTTGGCCTAATAAAGTAATATAATTTTAACACATAAATTTGGTTTCACACATAACATGTATTAATTTTCAGCTTTAATTTCCTATTATCTAGAATTAATTAGAGTTGTGTGCAGTTACTGCCAATCTCTCTCACCAAATGACACTTGGGTAAGCGGAAATGTGGTTTTCTGCTTCGTCTTCGATACTCGATTTAGTGGAATACAGGACACTGCATGGTCTGTCAGAGAAGCTGGTGCTTTAGGGATTATTGTGGCTAAGAATCCCAGTACATCACCTGAACCATGTGACTATAATTTCCCATGCGTCCAAGTAAGCCACGAAATTGGAATGCAAATACTCTACTACCTCCGTTCTACTAGGTAAAAATCACCACCTTGCCAACTCCAGATGCAAATATCAACTTTTAGTTGTCAGTTCCATCGAGTTTCTTTATAAAATGATTTGGGTCGACTTGGCAGGCATCCTAGTGTAAAGATTGGCCGTTCCAAAACACATACCGGAAGACCTGTGTCAACCCGCTTAGCTGATTTCTCATCCAGAGGACCTAGTCCTATTGCCCCTGCAATACTGAAGGTATTACTCCATTGCTTAGGGCTAGCATGGCAGCATTCTTTTGTGACTTTTGTTCTCAATAAATGGGATATGACTCATCGAGACCAATGTGACATTTAT
>JASKGM010000007.1:11180588-11227115 GCA_034509205.1 Ceratonia siliqua
TCTCCATCTACAGTTTTCATTGGCACATATGGTCCATTTACAACAACTAGCCAGACTTGAAAATCAACGGATTGGATAAAGATTTTCATTCTCTCCTTCTAGTATGTGTAGTTGTTTCCATAAAAAAAAGAAGGTCTATTTGTAGAGTGATGCTCAATCAAAGCAATAGAATTCATCTTCAAAAAGTGGATCTTTTCTCAAGGTTGTTAAACCTACAAAAAGAGACCAAAAGCTCTGATACCAATTGTTAGAAAAAATAGACCAAATGCCCAAGAAAGAGGTTGAATTGGGTATGTAGTTTTTAAAACTTTTCAAGATCAAAATGCTTTTTCTTCTCTTTTGGAATAACTCAACTTGTAGTATCAAAACAACATATATATATTTTCACGTTCAAAACTATTCTGACATAACTCAGTATACAAATGAAGTAAAAATCTCAGTTTAACAGTTCTGGAAAGCTGAGTTGAAAAACTGATTTAGCAAAGGATAAGGCTGACTAAGTAAACGATCAGGCAATCAGTTTCAAAGTATAACTGAGTTTGAGAGAGAAGAAAGAAAACACCAATATTTATAGTGGTTCAGATCTATAAACAAGATCATACATCCACTCCCCAAGTACAAAGTAAGGGTATTTCACTAATGATGGGTAATCACAATAATATAGGCTCAAGCACAAAGGCTTTTTACAATCACTCACGGATTAACCTAAGCCATTGAGTTTTTCTACCCAAGAACCCAGTAAAACTTCACAAAACGGGGAGACGATCACATCCTTTACAAACATTAACTCAAGAAAAGCAATCACAACTTTTACAAACCCAAACCACTAGATTTTTCAACTAAGAATCTAGTACAACTTATCACAAGAATAAGCAAATGCTCTCAAGCAACTTTTCCAAATAACTCTCTAAAAGAAGATGGGATATTCCAAATATAGCACCAGAAAATGGAAGAAGAAGATGATGAACAGTAAGCACGTTCAAGTGTTGTTTCTTCACTTTTTCTCTTTCTTCTCTTGCTTCTCTTGCCTCAAAGCTTGTGAAATGATCCTCTTATATTCTGTAAGAGATATGGACATTGAAGTGCCTCTGACACTGTTCTGGGTGATGTGTAACGTTCACTTTTGAGAAATAGCCGTTGGTTTTGTCTTTTGAAAAATTCTGGCTAAACGAGCATGATCCTTTATTGATCCTGCCTTATCGTTTGACTTCTCAGATTTTTTCACACTTTGAATATTCTGAAAAAGGCGCTTTATGAGTCAACGTGCAGCCTACATTTTTAGATTGATTTTCAACTTTTGCACAACACAAAGTCCAACAAAAAGTGGTTGTACTTTCACAAAGCTCAAGACAACTTTATGTCATTTCACAAAGCTCAAGACAATTTTTTGTCTTTTTATGTAAAAAATCTTCCATAATTATTTCATTGAAAAATATGAAAGATTTTCCTTATTCCAACAAGCAACCTTTTTTAAAATTTAAATTATATTTTAATTAAAATAATTAAACATCATCAAAATATAATATTTTAAAATGGCAATAGCTTCATCAGCCAAAATCTCCCCCGCACACAGTTCCTTCCATCGTCGGTCTTCACGAGTTTACCTGTTAGTTTTAGATGGTGTCACTGTGTAACTATCAAATTAATTCAAATGTGCCTGGCCAATGTCGTATACTGGATAGGTTTGAATATTGTAAGTATTTATTATAAAATATTTAATATATTATTGAAGAATGCATATTAATAATTAAATGCTTAAATTGGAAATCTGTGACGTCCTTAATTAATTACCAAAACTTGTAGCTTTCCTCCTTAATTCGAAACGCTTGGGGCAACCTTAATTGGTTTGTTGCCCTTCCACGTGCACGTCCACATGCACATGCACGTGGCTTTCGACTATTGTTTTACCCAACACCCAACTCATTTTTGACAATTTAATACGTGAGCCTGATTTTATTTTTAAAGTTACTTCTAAAAGAATGATGTCATATGAGAGTTTAAAAAGGAAAATAGTAACAAAGTACGGTTACATTTATAATTATCAAAAAATATGTGGTTGATTTGTTAATAATCTATAATAATAAGAAAAATTTTGATTTAGAATGGTAGTTGAAGACATCACTTCAGCAACACCTAACCTTAAATTTGGGGATAAATCTGTGTGACAATATAAGCCCCAGCCTTTGGCGGGAACAAATGGAACTTCGAGAAGTGTCCCCTGCTTTTATTCCATCAACCCGCATTCGCAACCTCGCTCATTGCTGTTGAACGTGCCAATCTCAAGGTCATCACCGTCATTTCATCCTCTTTACTAAATTCCCATTTTGCCTACCTATCCAATGGTGAAGCGAGTGTCAGTACATTTTCCAATCCCGCCGAGTGAGAACATGGCTCTCGTAACACCTTGTAGATGGCGTTCCACAACTTCAAAGCCACAAACCAGACATCCCCTAGGACAACGCCACGTGTCCACACATTGTCCATAAGATTCATTGGCCACCTTAAAAGCTCTCAAAAATATCTCCGAAGGTGGGTTTCAATCTCTTAATATCTTCGTGCATGGGGCCCACGTAGCGCCACTTGTCCCTTAACAAAAATATCTTGATTTGATTTTGAAGCCGAGAGAGAAAAAGAAAAGGAAGAGGCTGGATGGTTGTTGACCCTCAATCTTAAATATCCACCACCAAACAGGGAACCCAATGGCTCCTTTGCTTTTGATCTGCGGTCGAAATTAGATATGGTTGCTGACGTGGATCACGTGGGCCAGTACCATAAGGTTCTAGATATTTTGCTGCTCTTGTGGCTGTGCAAGATATTTTCTTAACCCGTTGGATTTGAGGCGGTTACCGGTGGCCTTCCCATCTCACGCCGTCGGATTTTCCCTTAAATCTAACCTCATCCTTTAGATGTTCCCTTTTACCCTCCAATTTTCGTTTGTGCTCGGGTTTCAGTCTCATCCTCCTACGATACTCCCGACTCTGTTACTGGATTTCATATTATTTCATTCTATACAGAGACTCAAAGGGGTGTGGAAAAATGGGTGAGGTGGTGTTGAGTGCTGAGAAAGTACTCCAAACGAAAGCTGTGGAGAGCGAGACGGAGAAGGAGAGGGCAGAGGAAGAGAGTGGAACAGAGAGTAAAGGTGGTGAATTGAATGGGTTGATGAGGTGGGAGAAATTCTTACCCAGGATGATATTGAGGGTACTCTTAGTTGAAGCTGATGATTCCACCCGGCAGATTATAGCTGCGCTTCTCAGGAAATGCAGCTACAGAGGTCAGAACGTTTCTCTGCTTTCTAGTTGTTCTGTCTAATTGCTTCAAATGGTTTACTTCCTTGAATTTTATGGTTTTCTTACAAATAAATGAATTGGGTTTTGGTGGTGATTTCATCTGCCATGTTGTTTTTCCTTTATTTTCTTTCCCTCTCTGGATCTCTTTGATAGAGAATGGGTTGTTCTAGTCTGTGGGTATAATGGAACAAGTAGGAGATCGAGCTAAATGGGTTGTTCTAGTCTCTTCGGTCTTTCTGGCCCTAGTGAATTGATAGTTCGACTAGTTATCTTGGTGTCTGCTCAATTTTCTTTTTTCTGACTCATGTAAGCATCTGGGTCTTATTCTTTTTCTTCTTTCCTGGTTCCAATTTTAAGAGATTTAACCGTGAATTTGATTGATCGTATGCGTTGGTTATCTTTTCGGAGGTTCGCGCTATTGAGGGGCTGATTTGACCAGATCAAAATAAGAAAAAATGGCTATTAGTTTAACAAAGTTCTTGGACAAAAGGATCGACATATAATTTTTGGTAATATAAAGTGAACAACCAGTTAAAGCAGATAAGGATTTAGAATTCAAAATTTTAGGGAAGAAAAAACTTATGTACATAGAATATGCTCTTTTTGGCATTATTTAATAAATTTTTGCTTGTGAAAAATATGAAAAAAAAAGAAGTCTACTTATTTTCTTGCAGGTCTGTCACGCCCAAAGTCCCAAAATAAGAGTGTGATAAGGGAATTTGGGTCCATAAATGTAAGTCCAAGGAACTAATAGCACCTTCCAACTTCAATGTTTAGTAAGAACCTTGACAGTATGAAATCTATTAATCTATTCGAACATGATAGACTTATTTTCAACATGAAATACTTGCTATATAAATTTTCATTTAACCCACTTTTTCTGCTTTCTTGAGGCTTGTAATTTGAAATTTTAAGTACTTCAAATCTAGTTACATGCTCTTAGAACTTTAAATAACATTCTTCGTCCATTTTGAGCAGTGGTTGCTGTTCCTGATGGCTTGAAGGCATGGGAAATACTGAAGGGAAGATCACACAACATCGATCTGATACTGACAGAAGTGGATTTACCTTCCATATCTGGATATGCACTTCTCACATTAATTATGGAGCACGAAATTTGCAAGAACATTCCTGTTATAAGTATGATACCAAGGATAAAACCTTCTCGCTATTTTAATTACTAATTTCTTTTCCACTATATTAATACAAGACTTAACTGTTCTAGTTTTTTCTTAAATGCTTTTCCAGTGATGTCCTCACATGATTCAATTAGAACAGTATACAATTGCATGCTGAAAGGTGCTGCTGACTATCTTGTTAAGCCCATTAGAAAAAATGAGCTGAGGAATTTGTGGCAGCATGTTTGGAGAAGGGAATCGGTATGAGCTGTGCTTACACTTTTCGTTGTTTTAAATACTTGGATATTACCAACCACTAGTTGAAAACTTTACTTATTATTTGTTTTCTCTGTCAGTCAACAATTGGTGTCAATGGTCCCCTAGAAGAAAGTGTTGCACAACAGAAGGTAGAAGCCACTGCCGAAAACAATGATGCTAGTGATCGTTCAAGTGGAGAGGCTGCATGCATTCAGAAGAATAAGGAATTAATTGAGAAAGGAAGTGATGCGCAGGTTAGTTTCCCGATCTAGAAAATAAGCGAAAATATTTCAAATAGTAAAAACAAATGGTTTCTTCATTATTTGTATTGTGTAATGAGAAAATTTAAAGACATTTAAGAAAAAGATAGTCCCAGTTCAAGTTGATTGGTTCTGGGTCGTAGTATGCTGACACCAAGCCAATGGACTTTAGATGTAATGTTTTTCCCCTTATTTAGTGGAACTGAGAAACCTTTCCTGAAGCAGCAAGAATATCTTTAAGGGATGATAGAGTCTCCTGCATTGACCCTTTTGTCTAGCTTGGAAAGTCTACATATCAATTTCTCAAATTGCCCCCCAGTGTAAATTCAATTTTAAAATTCAATGTAAGACTACTGAATATTCATGTTTTGGTAGGTTGATCATGTCTTGATCAATATGCCCCAAATGCTTATGTTTTTCAGGGGATTTCTTTTTTAATCCTTATAAGCCTCTTGTAGTTGAAAGAAATTTGCTTTCAGTTTGAGTTGGCTACATGAAGTTTCATATAGAGATTGCATGTTGTTGTCTCTTGCAGAGCTCTTCTACAAAGCCTGAGTTGGAAGCTGAGAGTGCCCCCGTGGATAATGTGCAGGAATTTACTCAACTAAAATGTGGTGAATTGTACCCAAGTGAAAAAAAGATGCAGGAGGTTGAAACATGCATTCGTTTAGGCCAGATATCGATCATGCATGACAATCATGCTGGAGGTAAATTTTCTGTAGGTGAAGTCCCATAATGCAGTATATCATTTGTTCTGCTTGACAAGGAAGAATCTAAAAGTGCAGCAAAACTCTTATTAATTAGGATTAACTGTGGGTATCTGCAAAAATGGTGAGACAAGCACAACTCATGGAAAAAATGGTGATCCGGAGATTCATAGGAGTGCTAGTATCAGTGGTGAGGCTCATGACAATCACTATGTTCAAATTAGCTCTTCTAAGGAAGCTATGGACTTGATTGGAGCATTTCGTACTCATCAAAACTGCAGTCTCAAAAGTTCCACAGTGAATTGCACAGGCAAGTTTGACTTTTCTCCCCAGTTAGATCTTTCCTTGAGAAGATCTCATCCCAGCAACTTTGAGAATGAAGTCACCGAAGAAAGGCATACCATCATGCATTCTAATGCCTCAGCTTTCAAGCGGTAAGTGCTAATATTCAATGTTATACTTCTTTTTCTTTATGAGATTTTAAAATTTACTTCAAGACTTCATAAACTAGTAGAAACCAGTTTGTGTGCTTCAAAATGGCTGCATATCTTTCCTCATTTAATTACTGCAAAATAATTAGAGGGATCAATGCCTTTTTTATACGTTATTGGATTTTGTCATTTGGCCTCTATAAACTTTCTCTTCCCAGTGCACTTCTATTTGCTTATCAATTAAAGAACTCTTATGCAGGTATACTAACAGACAATATCAAGCACCACCTGTAGCTTTCATTAACTTTTGCAATCAACAAAGAGAACAGAGAACAAACTATGAGAAAAATATCTCCAATATTGCTACTGGCTATAACTCAGATAGTTCAACACTTGTGTCCCCAGCTACAGCCCAATCTAAAGAATCTGAACTCGCAACTTCACTCTCCCAGCAGGGGCATTCTCTCCCAATTGCAGTAAAAGGTGTAAGGTTCAATGATCTATGCGCAGCCTATGGTTCTGTACTTCCTCCAATGTTTCGTACTCAGTCAAGTCTACCGTCAATGCCAAGTCCAAGTTCAGTTGTGCAGCTTGAACAAACCTTTCAAGGGAAAGCATTTTATCAGTCAAATATTAAAGAAAATAGGTCAGAGCAGCTTTATGAACCTCATGGTCAAAATGGAAACAACCCCCCAAGCCACATTATGTACATGCAGGAACACAAAGTGGAACATGTGGAGGATCGAGGACATATCTCTCCTGCAAATGATCAGAGTGCATGCAGTAGTTTCTGTAACGGAAATGCTAGCCACATTAATAGCATTGGTTATGGAAGCAACTGTGGAAGTAACAGCAATGTTGATCAGGTTGCCATTGTCAGGGCAGCTTCAGAGGTTAAGAATGAAGACATCACAAACAATGGAAGTTCTCATCGATCTATCCAAAGAGCAGCAGCTCTAAACAAGTTCAGGCTAAAACGGAAGGAGAGATGCTTTGAGAAGAAGGTTCTTTACTATCATTATCACCTTCTATTACCATGACCATCATTGTTTGATAGAAGTTGTCCTTATATACTAAACTTTTCTTATATCATACTTATAATAGGTTCGGTATGAGAGCAGAAAGAAACTTGCAGAGCAGCGTCCTAGAGTGAAAGGACAATTTGTTCGTCAAGTGCATCCTGAATCCTGATCCCCCAGTCCGCAGAAAAATATGGGAAAGAATATGATCATTAGCAGATTTCTATCTCACTGAAGAGGAGAGCACTGTTTTGTTAGTACAAGTTGCTGCAAAATTTTGTTTTCTTGAGCCCTAATACCAGAACCACTTGCTCTGTATATGCTTTCTAAAGCCACTTCCTGATTTAACTTTCTCTAGATCTTGATATATTATGTACCTAATGTAATATATTATTGTAATTTTATACCGTTTTATAGGGATTTACCTGGCTCATTCTTTAATTATTTGTAAGGATTTGTTTGCTTACAAGGACTCGCTGATTAATCATGGAGGAGTTTCTTAGAAAGGGCATTTTGCTTTTTTAACAAAAGCCAACCTATTAAAATTGTATACTGTATTCAATACTTTCTAATTTTTAAATTTGTTTACCGTATACATAATAATTACCAGTTTTACGAGCAAACTTTCTTAAAGGGTGCATTTAAAGGAGTTCCAAAAATGATTACCCTCCCACCACCCGTATTCCCCTAAAAGGAGAAGAAAAAGAGTAAGTAGGGACTAATGGATTTTCCCTAGCAAGTTGCATATACAATATGCCACAGCATATCAGGACGCAGTCCACCTTTTTATAGCTTTGCCAAGTTATTTCCAAGTTTATGATGAGGATGATAATTATAGTTATTCTTTCCTAAGTTATATAGGGAAGCTAATTTGCAAGTATAATTAAATCCAGAAGCTTAAAACACAACATCTTTACTCAGTCATTACCACCAATCCACTGTTGGCTTCAAGAAATATCAGAGGATTGATCTTATCACCTGAAAGTTTCGAATTGTAATTGGAAATTATGGAAATGGTAAAAGAAGCTACACTTTAATTTCAAGAATTGCCCGAAGGCTCTCCATCCGACTTATGTATAAAGTTTCAAAAGAAATGTACACAGGACAGAGTTCAGAAGTGGACAAATGCATGCAGCCATGTACTCAAGCAGGGACCCTAACCATACTGGAAGTAATAATGCCAAAAGTTGTCTAAACAAGTCCTTTTTCTTTCTTCCTTTTTTCTAGTACTCCCCAACAACCATTTTTGAAGCTTGTTTATAAATGCTTTAATAATACAGTTAGCTTATGTGGTTGCTTTCTCAGTTTTAATTTAATTGATTTCCGGGTATCTTTGTCCCAGTATACAGTAATACAATGAATGAACATAATCAAAGGTTCAAAAGTCATACTTTATCTCTCAGGAAGACTAAGCAAAATATATTTTCTTCCTTTATTAATCATGAAGAAATCGGGGGTCCATGTGGATGGTCCCAGAGCAAAGAAATAAGCACAAAAGAATTGGGTAAGAAAGTTGAGAAGATGAGAAACCACTAAAGTATGGGGTCATCAACTTTCTCTTTGATTGAAGGGCTCAATAATAAATGAAAAAAGGAAGTTCCAAAAGCAAGACTAAACTTTTAATTTCGGACGTCTCTGGCCTTTCAACTCCTGACTAGTAGGGTCCCATATTGCCAGATTACTAAGCATGCAAGCAATGAAATAGTTCACCAACTATATATTGATATGCATGATGCACATCCATGGTATTCATCTGCTTGATTTGCTTAATAATTTGGCTGATCAGCTGCTTAATTGTATAGACACTTGGGTGGCTAATAAACTGAGGTAGGTCCCTCAAATAAAAACTAATCTCTCAAGTGGGTCCTTTTCTCAACTTCAAAAGCATAGTCTACTAAGACACATTAAGGCCAAGAAATCACCACTCAACAATAATTCCGGGGGGTTTTAAAAAGCCATTTTACAGATTCTGCATGTTTCCCTCACTTTCTGCTCTTGTTTTGTGAAATGAAAATGCAGAATTAAGTTAGAAATTCACAAGTCTCAATCTCTTTGTATAAAACATCACTATGCGGCGAGGTATCATTTCCACTAAACACAAGGGAGAAGGACATGCCACAAGGCCATTTGCGCCATAAATATATGCAATCATGAACAAAGGATATAGGCTACTCTATCTATTCTACGGCTCTTAAAAAGTCTTACTTTCTATTTTCCTTGCTAATCTTTGATTTTAGCTGAGAAAGATATCCCTGTATCGTCTTCTTTCAATCGTTGAGGCAGTTTCATATTTTATATACTATAAATCTCCAAAGCCCAATACATCATTATCTGAGGTATCAATGGACACCCAACATTTGTAATATGGGAAGAGGTTGTGCTAGGGATACCAGAGACTTAGGACCCACTGAACTATGGGTGTCCCATCTTGTACGCGATGTGTACCACTTCTGTGATTCTGTCATTACAGCTGGTAATCACCAGCAGTGACAAGCATATCGTGCGGCTGATTGGCTCCATCTTTACCAAGACTATCATTGTCCCTTCCTTTGTCTTTCACAAAACCTTTCACTGTGTGAGAAGAGAAGCCCAAAAATACAAGTAACAACTTCATCAAGGTATCTTTGTTTACTTACAAAGATAACTGCTAGTATTTGTGAAGGTCTTTTTACTAAGCCTTTCTGTGAATTACTGTGAAGACTGAAGGGCTACAATCAAATATCAAGCTTATATTGATTATGAGTAGGTTATGGATTTAATTCAAATTTCATTCAAGATGCTTGAACAAAGTTTTTCTGCAATAGATTTTCGAGCTTTGCGCACTAGATAGCACCAAAGAGAGCATGTTGGATTGGGGACAGTTATTGCCCCAAATTTGGTTTCTAGCGTTTCATGGTGGTCTCGTTCATCTCATTATGCAAAAGTTTGAAAGCGACCAAAGCTTTTTACGGCATAAAGAAAGAAACCTGTGAAAGCAACCGTAAGTACCTGTTATATTAACACCAGCTAGGTTACTTTCTGGGATTTCAACAGTTCATGTGTAAATATTTTCTCTTGTTACTTAGCCTATGAACTATGCGAGTGTACTACCCCGATATACTTTTGGGGAAAAGGCTAAGCTTGTCCCATACTTATGGGGAAATAGCGCGCTATTGACAACTATGGCTTGTCCCAATGAAACTTTCCTCTGTAATTGGTTGCACAAACATAATGATCAAATGGTTCAGCCAAATTAACCATAAACCTATTTAACAGTATTAAGTTAAAGGCGCCTCCTCCTCTACCGGTAGGACCCCCAAGAGTGGTGGGTCCTACTACCACTTGGCGGTGTCAGCTGTGCTTCCGTGCCTAAGTTAAATAGGTCATCCAATGGGCCACAAATGCTCATTTTCCATGAACTTTTTTCTGCAAAATCTTGTAAACTACAAAATCCATATTTGCCGCTATTTTCCAGCGAAGTTTACAGTTCTTTTACCAAAACTTTTACGCAAGCGTGTGCGTCTGTGCCATGAAAGAATTCTCCTATATATCTATATAGCCACTTTTTTCCCCCTACTACTATATATAGCGACTTACCACCATTAGGAGGTGCTGCCAGAAAAGAGCATGGTATAGAGCAAATTAATTCCAGCTTTCTGCTCTCTTTATAACCCGCCCCACCCTTCTTATTTCTTAACATTAGTGAATTAATAAGAAAATATCTTAATTTTCATCTTCTAATTTTCTTTCTTCTCTCTGTTTTCTCTCTGTTTTGACGCTTCTTCTTCTCTTCTCTACCCCCTTATTTTCATCTTCATAACAGTAGCCAGACGTCACAACTTCCCTCCTTTCAGACCTCCCTCTCTCTCTCTTCTGTCAATGTCTCAAATTACAATAAAATCTCCAAAACACTGTGCTTACAAGCAAGGACTAAAGGTTGAAAGGAACTACAAGAAGGTCTTCTTTGCTTTCTCTTCATTTTTCACCGCAATTCTGTTACTAATACTTGTTATCTGGATCATCCTCCGTCCTGCGAGGCCTCAATTCTCCCTCGAAGAAGTTGATGTATATCAGCTCAATCTGTTAGGGCCTCACCTCAACTCCTCCATCCAACTCACGCTGCTCTCCAAGAACCCAAATCAGAAAGTTGGCATTTACTACGACGAGTTCCAAGTTTATGCAACCTACAAGGGCCAGCAGATAACAGTTGATACCTCTCTGCCTCCGTTCTACCAAGACCATGAAGAAGGCAACCTCTTAACAGCCTCTTTGGTAGGAAATGGGCTACCTGTGGCTCCTTCTCTTGGTTATGAAATGGGTCGTGATCAAACAGCTGGAAGACTAATTTTGAATCTCAAAGCCAATGGAATGCTTCGATGGAAAGTGGCAACCTGGGTCTCTGGACGTTACAGGTTCAATGTTAATTGTGTTTCAGTCATGGCGTTTGGACCCTCTATGCCTGCAGGTCCTCTGACTTCAAAGCAGGGGACTCAGTGTTCTACTACAATTTAAACCAAGTATACTATCTTCAATATTCAATATAAATATATAATCAAACTACCATTTGTGAGTTCTTCAAGTTTTCTCATTTCAGCTTTTGGTTGGTGTTAATCTATTTTGCAACCATTAAAAGATTTGTGAAGAAGATATGTATATGAATGAATGGACCAAGTAACGAGTGTGAATGGAAAAGCATGCTTATGAGATTGTTAGCCTTATTTCTTCACTTTCATGTTTTTCATTTCTCTCTCTTTTTCCCATTATCATGTGAAGGTAGAGTGCCCAGTGAAGGTAAAGAAAGAAGATGGGATCATGGTCTCTTTCTCTAGGGATTTTGGTAGTGGATGCATGAGTAGGTATAGGGTCATCTTTGCTTCTTTAATTAATTGGTGGGTACGAAGAAAAAGTTTTCACTTAAGAATATGTAGTAGGGATTCCGAGAAGATAGAAAGAGAGAAAAAAAGGAAGCGAAATTGGTAGCTTTCTTCCCAAGAATCTGCAGATTACATGTCAATTCCTTACCTTTAAGAATCATAGATAGTAGGTTTTAATCCAACTTTAGGCAACCAACCATGAATCAGCTTCTATTTTTCTTTCTTTTTTGAAACATACCCAAGAGATGAAATCGGCCAGGCATGTCTGAAACGAATATACCAGGGGATGCAAACACTGGGAATAATTAAACACTTTATCCTTTTAATTTTCAGCATTTTGTCTAAAGCAAGCACCAAGAGCTACTTCATCTACATCATCATACTGATGCTGCCATGCCAGTTGAACTAATAAACCTTCTCAGAAGTATGCTAATAAGGATACAATTAGGCTAAAAGTTTAATAACAAGATCATGCATATCATATGTCTGCTCACCCAGTTTCATTATGCATAGTTTTGAAGGGCTTATGATTCAGTAATAGATGCTTAATCTAATTTTGTAAGTTGTAACCTACTTGTGATCAGATTGTTTCTCTCTTCTTCTTACAGTCTTTTCTTATATAAAATAATGATGCAGACAAAAACAACTACACCACCACTGCTTTTTGAAAAACGAGAGTGCTACAAATTTAAAAAGTCAGATAACTTTTTGAATATTTAAAAGGCCATAAATATCTGCTCTATCTACTGGTCCCTACAACTGGACTAATATAAACAAGAAAATAGCAGGGAAAACAAAGAAACTTGAAACTTGACCATGGCAAGCAATTCCACCCACCTTCCCAATTACCAATTCTTGTGTAATGTAAAATATGGATGTATAACATGATCTATCTGGATACAAGCATACAAAGCAAGCTCATTGAGGAGAACATGCATTATGGGACACTTGTCCTGCGTAGGATTTTAGTTCAAATCAGCCAATATCCAAACCTACCTCGTTACAGAAAGTAACTTTAAACTTGTCTACCTTGAGAAATACAAAAGTATCATCCTAATAATCTTCTCTACAGCTTGAAGCAAGGGGTAATGAATCGGAAGTTGTGGGTGGAGGAGAACCAATAATTGGTTGTAGATATCTTGGGTAAGGACAAACAATAAAAAAAAAAGTGACAGTGGGCTATCATTTATTTTTGACAAATTGATTTGCTGATCTTTAAGGACTTGAAAGTCGCATAAAGCCATGTTGGGCACGGCCTTGAACATAAATACTCAACCAGAGAATTCAATTTTGTTTACCTCAACAATACTCCGTGACTTTATGAAGGTGTAGACCAATTTCGTCATAAAATTTAGTGCCTAGCTTTGGTCTATCTTCTCCAACTCCAACCTCACGCCCCAAGCAGAGGGCTTAATTGACGTATGATACTTTGTCTAAAAAGGAGTTAAGTACTTAAGAGAGGGTACACTATAATAATTTTATTTTTATTTTATATTTTTATATTTTTTTAATATTTATTGATTTATCTAATTATCCTTATTAGATACTCTCTCTGTTTCAAATTATTTGTCATTTAAGGTAATGGCACAAGAATTAAGGAAGCTATTAAATAGCCTCAATTCTATCAAAAACTAGTTATACTTAACTAAATTACCCTTATTAAAATCAATCTAAACTCTTGTTATTACTCTATTGAAGATAACAATAAATAAGGGTAATGTTATAAAATTAACAATTAATACTTCATTGAAAATGTAAAACGACAAATGACACAATGTGACGGCCGGTGAAATAGCCATCGTTTTATGACTTTTAGGCACGTAAGGGAAAAATGCAGAGAAAATAGGAGTCGTCACCAATTAATTAGAAGGATAATTGGGATCCATAAAAAGAAAGGAAAACTGGCCCTCGGAACCAGATGAAGGGTTCGGGAGTCTGATTACGCGTAGGGAAGGTGTTAGGCACCCTACAACGTCCATCCCTAAGGATGGTTACCCTAAATTGTTTGTGCTTAATGATTGTAATTTATTTAAATTACCCATTTTTATTAATAAAATAATAATTGACAAAGATAAAAAAATAAATAATTATACCTGCCTTATCAAGTAAGTGCCTACGTACCCCGAAAGGGATCAAGGTCAACGAAGTTCGAAAACAGTTCGATTAAGCTGAAAATGACATTAAGGCGTTTAGGGGAAATCAAATTTTCACTTAAACTTTGGACGGTGAACCATGACATTGGAGAGAGCATGCATCTACTAAATGCCTATGAGAATTAAGACTTTTGGAAAATAAGATTCCACTGAAAGTCCACGAAAAACTGAACTTCGGAGAAGGTAAACTTCTACTGAAAGTTCAGTAAATGTCGAGTCTATAAAATTTATGAAAGTAATGGAGCGAAACAGACATTTGAAAGAAATTGGGACCGAAATATGATTTTCAAAAAATTAGGGGTTAAAATGTAATATTCGAAAATATCAGGGTTAAAATGTAATTCTTGAAAGTGTAAGAATCAAAATATAATTTTTAAAAGATTGGGGGTCAAAATGTTATTATCGAAAGTATTGAGATCCAAACTTAAATTATGGAAAAGTATTGGGGTCAATTATGAATTTTCAAGAGTATCAGGGGTTAATGGGAGATAATTGTGTCTGAAAGAAAAAAGAAACTTGAAATTTGATCTGACTTTCAATCCCTACAAAGTATTTAATTGGGCTTTTGGGCCTCCAATTTTTAATGAACTTTTCTTTTTGAAACCCCTTTTCCTTTTTTTTTTAAAAAAAACTAATTCAAGTGGACCTTTGAAACCCACGTTTAAATAATTAAATTGAACGAGCCTTTGGAGCTTACTCAATTGAAAATAATTTGATTGGGCTTTCTAAACTCAACCCATATCCCCCTTCGAGCAAAATGTACGAATTTGGACCTTTGGAGTCCATGGGTATATCAGGTGGTTAACTGTAACTTCTAGGTGATGGAGACTTTTAATTGATTTGAAATTTCTTCACCTATATACATGCATACCCTTCTTTTAATGTTTTACCTTACTTTTATTCCTATTTTTATTATTACTTTCGAAAGCAAGATAACGAAAATTGGCTAAGGAGAAATAGGGGTAAATAAAATAACAACATAACACAGAATCCCAAATTTACAACAAAATCACATGCAACATAATGCCATAATGGTAGGGGTTCCATGCCAGACAATAAAGCTTGTACACATTACTTTAACAGGCACACAAGCAATCAAATGGGTAAGCGATATGCAAATTAGAGTTGTACGGTAAAAACACAAGCCATTATGAGCTCAGGCTAAAGAGTATTAGGCATTTCAAATAACACTAGTCTGAAATCAACTTTTAAACATCCGGATGAGATCCATGGTTAACATATAAATTGGAAAATCAACGATTCAAAGCTGGTTAGAAACAGCATATTGTGGAACCAACTCATAATTCCCACTTTTTGAATTGAAACATAAACAACACACTAAGATCGTTCCAAAACAGATGATATCGTCAAACCAACATGAGATATATTCAAATTCAAGGCCAAAACATATTTTAATGAAATGCCTTACTAAAATCAAGCATTGAAACCAACACATTACCAACTCCAAATCAGAATCATCCCTTTGAACTAAGTAAATTGTGAGTTGGCCAAATAAAGCCATTCCTTTGAGACTGACATATTCTGGACCCCGTATAAACCAACCCAAATCAAGACCAATTTTAAAAACCAATTACCCCTCCCCTAGTAAAGGATAACCAATCTCATGGCTAAAATCAAAAGGGGCACGCATGAAGCATATTTAAACAAAAACTAAAGGCTAACAATTCCTTCTCCCTTCAAACAGACAGGTAACCCGTTTCTTAGATTAACAGAACAAGCTCCAGCAAGCTAAAGAAAAACCCATAACTTCTATTGATCTAAGTCAAAGAAGTCAGTTCAATTAACCAAAAATTGCTAGAACATGAATCAGAATTAATTCCGGACCAATGGCAGAAATCATACTCAAACTTAGATTAAGATGGCATTTTAATACATATGAAAATCTTGTTTGAATCAAAGGTTTTACCAGAGACAACGAGGTTGATTCTCAGTCTCCTCCTCTTCAATGTTCCTTTCTGTTTCTTCGGTTTCAACCCTTCAAAAATTCCCTTTCTCCGTTTCGTTCTCTTTGGCTCTCGTCAGCTCTCCTGATTTCAATTCTCAGTTCGCTCCCTCATATCCTCGATTGGGTTCCTCTTATAGACACGGGAGGAGCCAAATCCCCCAAAAGGGAATCCCAGCGGCAAAGTATCCTCTAGAGGAAGAGATTTTCGCGCATGGAGGTCAGAGCAACAGCGTAGGGCACGGTGCAGAGCAGCATAGATGGGAGACCCAAAAAGAGCGAGGGCCATCACGAGTACTGGAAATAGAAAGACCGAGCTGAGTAGATAGGAGGTTGTAGAGATATCAGGTTAGAAATAGAGGGGGAAGGGGCGTGGCGTGGAGAAGCAGAAGGATCTCTGCTTGCAGAGGTGTGGGAGGTCAGGGAAAAGAGAGGGGGACCAGCATGCTTTAGGGAAGGAAAGAGATAGATGGTGAGAGGCACAGGCATTTGCAGAGGGAAAGGGACATTTGCAGAGAGGTTATGCGCGTGGAGACAGGGGAAATGGGAAAATGGAAAAGGACCGTCCGGGTTGGATTTCCGGGTCAGGGCTGATGGATATGGTTATTAGGCTGAAGGAGTTGGGCTATTTTTGGTGTAAAGATGAACTCTCCCTATTGGGCTGCCAAAAAAATGTTAGGCCCTCTCTTTTTTCTTTTTCTTTTTTGTTTTTTCTTCCTTTTTTATCATTTTTTCTTTTCATAATTTTTTTATTTATTATTATTTCATATACATTTTTTTATTATTATTTTTATTAACCTCATAATTAAAAAGGGTACCTGGACAAAATCAGGTGTTGACAACAGATAATTTGAAACAAAATAAAGCTCTTAAAATGACAAATAATTTGAAACGGAGGGAGTAATATTTTATTTTATTTTATTTATGGATTATGAGTCTTTAGTCATTTAAAGTAGGGTTAAGGAGTTTTTTTTTTTCATTTAAATTAGGATATTATACCTAGAAAGGCTATTACTAAGAATGTCAAGTCAAACTTTTCGATAATTAATACAATTGCATTTTTCTTTAGAAATTTTTTCTCTGTTTTCTAGTGGATTCCATATTTGGGCAATTAACATTTATTAATTTTTTGATTACTTTACTTTTGTCTACGTCAATTAGTATCAGAGCATGAATTTGTCGAAGTTTAATGGCCAATTACAGAAGAGAAAGTGAAAGGCCCATTGACTTTGATCGCGAGATGGATGCCGTTTATGCTACACTCGACTCATGCCCAACAATTCACCAAAATTTGTGAATTGTTAGCTGAATTGAGTCTTAAAATTGATGAAAGGGAGATTGACATGGGTGTAGGAGCTGTGAGACTTGCCCACAACCTAAACCCTTAAATACTAGTATAAAAAGGGACGAACAAGGTAGGAATGGCCATGTACTGGGTGAAACACCTAAGTGAGAGGTTTTTAGGAATTAAAACAAAATGAGAGACAAGGTTTTCATGACAGAAATCAAAGGAAAATGGCAAATTTTAACTCCGAATCTGAAAAAGAAACTGATTTTGATCATGGTTACTACAAGGGACAACATAGGGCATATGATAATGATCAAAGAAGCCAAAATAGGAATTATGATTATCAAGAATTCCATAAGGGACCAGATGATAATTATCAACAAGCCAAAAATAAGAATTATGATGATTTTAGATTAAAAGCTGACATCCCTAATTTCTATAGAGACATGTATATTGAGGGTTTTCTTGACTGGTTATCGGAGGTTAAGAGATTCTTTGAGATGATGGAGGTCTCGAAAGAACGGATGGTAAAATTAGTTGCTTTTAGGCTCACAAGTAAAGCCGCAGTATGGTGAGATTAGTTGCAACGAACTAGAAGATGTCAAGGAAAGAATGCAATCTATACCTGGAAGAGGACGAAACAATTACTTATGGGGAGGATTTTACCACAAGATTATAAACAACACCTTTTTCTGTTATACCAAAATTGTACACAAGAAAATAAATCAGTAATGGAGTATACTGCTGAGTTTACCAGGTTATCCGTAAGAAATAATTTGAATGAATCCGAGCATCAGCGAGTAGCCCATTATATGTATGGTTTGCGAGCTAATATTCAAGAGATGATTAGATTACACGTTCTTTAAACAATGGAAGAGGCCCACAATATGGCTTTAAAAGTCAAAATAGCAAAAAAGACAGAGGGTAAACCAAAATACCCATGAAGAACATGGGGGAAGAACAACAAATAAGGTAGAAGTGAGGCACCACAACCTACTCTCCTGGAGCAGCCTAGGCCTATAGGAACCCAGGCTCCTAAGGTTGGTAGTAGTGGGCCTGTTAGTCAAAATCAAGCAATAGGATCTATTAATAAGGAGCAACTTATGAACTTTAATCCTTACGCTAAGCCGTCAACGAGGAAGTGTTTTCAGTGTGGTAAACCCAGGCATCGTTCGAATGAGTGTCCAACAAGGAAACTGGTGAACTTGATTGAGCCTGAAAGTGAACCTGAAGAAGAAGAAAAGCAATTGGTGTACGATGATGAAGTCTATGAAGTAGCCCAAAATGAATGAGTTAACTTAATTGTGTTGCGAGTTTTGTGTTCAGCCAAGTAAGGAAAATTATCCATGAGATTTAGTATTTTTAGGTTTTCGTGTGTAGTTGAGAATAAGGTATGCGGTTTGATTGTTGATAATGGGAGTTGTGAGAACTTCATGTCTAAAGAATTAATAGAGCACCTGAAGCTACCTACGAAACCTCATCCCTCACCGTATCTAATTGAACGGGTGAATAATGGACCAACAGTGCGAGTGACTGGCTGAAGTTTGCAAGGTTTCCATTTCAATAGGGAAACATTATAGGGTGAGTGTGATGTTCTAGATATGAGGGTTTGTCATGTATTGTTAGAAAAGCCGTGGCTATATGATGTGGATGCCATATTTAAGAGCCGAGAAAACATATATTTATTCACCTAGGGAGACCATAAGATAGCCATGGTTCCAGCAAGAAATACTAGCACTAAGGCCAAGTTTTCTAGAGCAGAGGTGCAAGTCAAAGTTAAGGGGAGGATGGAAGATACTAATGTTAAGCATAAAGCTGCATCATATGAACGTAGGATACTTTGCCATAGAAAAGGGTTATGCGTACCTAAGAGAGTGGTCCATTGCAGCAGTTTTGTTTTTTTATTATTTTATTTTTGTTGATATTTTATTTTTTATTTTTAGTATTTATTGAGTTATCTAATTGTCTTTATTAGATAATATCTTATTTTATTTTATTTAAGAGTTAAAAGTCTTTAGTCATTTAAAATGCAAAGAGTCATTTTTCATTTAAATTAGGATATTTTGCCTATAAAGGCTATTATTAAAGATGTAAAGTCAGACTTTTTGATAATTAATAAAGTTACATTTTTTTTTTTTAAAGTTTTCTCTGTTTTATGGTGAATTCCAAATTTGGGTAGTAAACATTTGTTAATTTCTCGCTTACTTTGTTTCTATCCCTGAAACTCCTATGTAATAATTTAAATAAAAAAATGAGTTAAATAAATAAATAATTACTTAAATAGCTTGAAATCTTTTTTTTTTCTTTTACATGCATTATAGAATTTTATATAAATAAAGAAAACATATTTCCATATAGGTTTAGACTTTTAATTTTTTTTTCCCGTCATTTTTTGTTTTTCGGTAAAAATGATTTAATATAAAACTGCTTCGCGCAATTGATTGTTGAAATTTCAGCCTTATCATCCACTATAATTACACCCTATGTTCCCAAGGTCACATTGCATCTCCTTGATCACTTATATAGGAGAAGCCGGAGCAGTTGCAGCCCAAAAACCCAAGCTATGAGAAAAAAAACACAGGACATGTTCCTATGATATTGGGTCTTCAGGCCACAGTTACATGGGCCCTCCTTAGCTCTCCGTTATGCTCTTGGAGCTTGTCTCTTTCTTATTTCAAAGGCTCCTATGAGTAAAATCTCGGCAGAGAATGCATCACATTAATGTCTTGCTTTCACTAGTTAAATTATCAACAATCCGAACCTAGACAGTCACCCTATGCTCCATTAGCATAGGTTGAAAAGAGTTGTAACTTGAAAACGAGGGTGGCCTCCCCTCTCCTCACCCACCACCCTAAACATGGATTGTACTATTAAATGCACTTCTGAGGGTACATGGCAGAAATGTGCTAAGAAAACCCAGAAGCGATAGAAATGTAATGTAATGTAATGTAAAGAGCATCAGAATCAAAATAACTAGACAACAGCAGGATTCTCAAGGCTTCAACTAAAGAACTCCAAGGGTTTGCAAGTTAACATCCATGATCTTGTCACTTTTTTTCCAAACAAAATTTAAACATGGAAAGAGATATGAAAATGAAACTCCCACTAATTACTGGTTGTTGATCACTATAAAACATTCCCAATACTTTTTTTAATACATAACAATACAGACGATTGGATCTAAAACTTTTTATGAACTACCCAATCCCTCACCACTGATAGAACATTCACAGTATAACAACATCCATCACAGCCCTCAATTTTGTTTTCCTAGACCTATCAAATTGTATGTATAAATCCACTCATCCAAAGTTGCAATTTTAGTCCTCTTAGTTTCATCTTGAACAATATAATTCCTTAATTTCATCAAAATTACAGTTTTATTCCTCATTTACACATCAACAATAGTCGTTAAAAAATATATAGAAATTTAACTTAAGGACCAAAACTGTAATTTTAATGAAACTAAGGGGACCATATTATTCAGGATGAAACTAGAGAGACCAAAATTACAACTTTGGCAAATCGGACCAAAAATGCAATTAAGCCTCTAATCAAGTTCCATTCGATAATGGAGCATGAGAATAAAACACATCATAGTCCTATGTGCTCTCTGCAGAACGAGACGGAAGGATAAGAAAACAGCCTAAAGCATTAGTAAGTTAACACCATCTCATTCAGCCCCGTTTGAGCTGCAAGGAGTTACCTGGCTTAGTGACTTGCACTGCCATCTCAAATACTTCTGAACATATTGGATCTTTGCCTCTAGTTAATGCACACAACCAACATATTCATCAAAGTAATGCCAGTTTCAGAGTTTCAAACTAAATCCAAAATTCATCCATACGACCATGTCAATTAGTTCCGATACATATGCTAGCATTCATTTATAGAATCCAAAAGATGTCTCCAAAATTCTGGAAATGGATCTAACAAGTAACACCCAATGATACAATATAACAAAAATTTCCCTAACATCAAGAATATCTGATTTCAATAGCCTTTTCAAACACTTTAAGGCAATATGGATCATCAGTATATATTACACTCTTAACATGCCAGTTAAGTGAAACAAATTTCAAACCATAAGTAACTTGCATCGTTATGTCAATTTTCGCTGATAGCACATACTCAAGATAAAGAAACTTCACCTTAGGTTTCCTTAAAAAAAGTCATTTGTCCAACACAGATTACATATCATGGAAGCTATCCACTGTATGATCATTGATTGAAAGCATCAAGCATGTCAAGAGATGATAGTCATAACGAAAGAGAATCACGAAATGCAAATTCTAATTATTCGTTTTTACAACCAATGCAGCTAATGCCGCATAATTACACAGGAAAAGGCAAAAATCCTTTATGTATTGAGTTGGCTATATCGACATCAACTTGAAATTGCAGTTTACCTCCATCTTAAACTACAATGGAGAAAATAATTATGGTCTGAACTTATTTTCCAAAACCTCAAATCACATTACAAGGTGAAAATTATTCCTATGATATTGTATAAAACTTCAATACAGCCAAAAAGAAAAACCCAAAGTGTTAGCTTCAACTCAAAAACCAATATCAAGATTCCATTGAATCAGCACTAACCCAAGTCCAATAATGCTTCTTCACAGAGACCGCCTTGTCAGCAACTTTCTTCTCGTCAAGATTTCCATACTCATCAACCTCAAACGTACAAAAATCTCCCTCGGGCAATCCCTCAACCGTCGCATTCAAGGTATGCAATACGTAACAACCCGGTAAACCCGGATATGAATCCGAATTTCGCTCCTCCACCTTCATCTCATACGAATTAGGATCAATTCTCACAATTTCACTGACGTCAAAATTGGCCTCGGACCCAAAAATCACAGAACCAAGCTCTTCTTTGATCGCCCTTATGGCGGCGGATTCCGGGTCCTCATTAGGCTTCATCTTCTCCGACAAGGGTCGACCCCGTTTCCTGACATTACCGTCCGATAACTCTTGGTGCGACTCAATCAGAAATTTACCATCTTTCCCGATGGCTCGGACCGTGACGACCTGAACCGTACGCACCGGAGGAGTGGCGTCAGCGAGAGACGTTTCGCCTTCTGAAAGCTCGAGCCAGAGGTTGTGGACGTTCTTGGTGCCGGGCTTCACGCCCCAGGAAGCGAAAGAGTCAGTTGGCAAACGGGGCTTGAGCCACTCAGAGAGAGACTGTGGGGAGGCGAAGTTGTGGCGACGAGAGAGCAGACTCTTATGGTTCGATGCAGAGTGGGACATAGCGGGAATTTTGAGAAAGCGACGAGGGTTGAGGGGTAAAGAGAGGAAAGGGCAACGGGGCGGGAGATTGGACTTAGTGGAGGAGGTGAAGAGAAAGCAAACGGAGAGGGCTGTGAGGAAGAGATCGGGTAAGGTGGGGAGTTTATGGGGATGAGGTAGAAGGTTGTCGTGTACGTTGGTGAGTGGCTGCGGTGGCGGTGACATGTCAACGACGGTGGTTTTCAGATAAGTTGTAATTTTGTTGTAATAGTAGAAGTGGGTTGTTAATGGTGAGGTCCATAGTAGGAAGAAAAGCGGTGGGAGGGGTAAAGAAGATGAAGAGGGAGGAGGAAAGGGAAAGCAGATAGGCTATTTATTAGCGGGTTGGAAAAAAAGAATTCAGAGGTGGGAAATTGGAGTAGACATTCTGGTTTATATTCTTATCCTTGTTCTGGTTCTCAGTCATTTGGGGTCAGAGTTTGTTTCTTTATGTGTTCATACATACTTATGCGTGGGTCCTATTTCACTATGGTCCCGTGTAACGGAGAAATATGGAGTGGACTTCGTGGTATGTCCTTTTGGTGTGGATATGATTATGAATATGGTTGAACTAGGGAGTTCAATTCAATGCTAACAAAAGAAATCAAATTACATATCAGGATTATTTTAATTTTTAAAAGAATTACAAGTTAAGAATTTTAGTTTTTTATGTTTAGTATAGAGATTAAAATTTATTTTTTAAGAAATCAAGATTATTAGAAATACTTTTTAAACAAGTTTCTTACAAAAAAAAATTTCATGTGGGAGGTGATATTCTTAGATTTTCCCTTCGTAGAAAAATTTTGGGAGATGCAAATGACAATTGCACCCTCCCTCACAAATCATCATACCACAACTTCAAATCCTAAATCCTAAACTCCCAAACCCCAAATCTCAAATTTCAAAACCTAAAATCCAAACCCTTAAATCTCAAATTCCTAAATTTCAGATTTCTAACCCCCAAATCCCAAACTCAAGATTCTAAACCCTAAATCCCCAGCTCTAACCCCAACCCCTAAACCCCAAATTCTAAACCTTAAACTCCAAACCCCAAATCACCAACCCTAATCATCAATCCTTATTTTTCTTTAAAATATAAATTTATTACAATTTATATATAAAAATATATTATAAAAATTACCTAAATTTTCAGGAAAATAGTTTCTGAACCAAACGCAAAAATGTTTATCATTTTTAAGAATCAACTATACCAACCAAATACGATTTTTATATTTCTAGAAACAAGATTCTCAAATTATAATTCCTAAGAGAAAAAAAAAATTTATACCAAACACTCACTCCCTTAAGGCCCTCAAGGACCCGGAATACCCGAATTCGTCCTCTTTTCTTTGTTAGAGAATTGCTCATGCCAGTTAGAGATTAAAGACATGCACATACATCGAAATTAAAGCCCAACTTTTCTATAATTTGGGTATTAACCAAAATTCCTAGAATTATGAGAATAAGATCTAATTGCCTGTCACAATCTTCAATCAATCTTTTTCTTTTTCTCTTGCATGCAACGTTCTTCTGATGTGGAACTTAAACAACCATGAACCTAACCAGCTAATCTATACTGCAAATCCAACCATCAAACTGACCAAGTACCACCGAACAATTAATCCAAGGTAAAAAATATCACTATCAGAATTTGAGCTTTTATTACCTAATAACCTAATAGGGGCTGGGACTCGTATTATGCGTACTCTTGTTTTGCTTCATTGTTCAAAGAAGAGAAGACCACTTGCAGAAACAATATAAATAATTGAAGAACTAAAAATTCAACAGTAGGAACAGACATCTTTACCGAGGTCTCACTCTTCTATGCTGTTTCTACTTCGTTTTATGTTATAACTGACCCAAGAGATCTCTTCTAAACAACTCATCTAGAACTCTTCACTTCCTTGTAACTAGTTCGGACTTCAGCCAACAGCTATTAAATGTTTTCAGATAATTTAATAGACCGCTCTCTGGCCCTCTGCGGCAACCAATACAATATTGTTTGTTCTATGAATTGGCCTCTTATTCACTGCAACAATGCAAGTTATTGTTCATGTTCTGGCAATTTTTTATAATCCTCATTAAGCAAGTTAACCACCCTGTTATCCTTGGTTTGCTTTTAACATATATCATATGAAACGTTGAGGCTTGAGCAGATCAATACACTTGGCCTTCTTGCCTTGCTCACTTCGTGATTGTGAGTTCCACTTCCAACCCACTTGCCAAAGCTTTGAAGCATAAAGTGGCTGTATCCATTAAAATTTCTATAAGATACATATGTATAAACGCCATAGATCGGTCTGGACTTCAATGTTGACCAGTACCAGAGTTGCTGATTATCTAGAAAGGAACTCGAGACTGTTTAAACCTAAGGGCCTTCCCAACAACTACTAACGGGGTAATTCAATGGTAGTTAGGGTGCGCTTGGTGTAGAAGGATAAAGACAGAGAAGTGACAAATGAGAATAAGGTGCATCTTTTCACTGTCCCAAGCAAACCCTTAATCCATGGCTTCTATTTGAAACCACAAAAACTTGGCTTTCTTACATTAACAAAAGGAATTTTAGTATTGGATGATGAAATGATCTCAAATGCCCTTGTCTTGTTCGCTTTTAGCGTCTAGATTGCATTACCTCATGACATCCGGGTAAGATGTTGAATGTCCAACGTCTTCTGAAATTTAAGATAACAAAGTACGTTCTCACAGAAGAAACACGTGGATCTACAGAATTTCTGACATGCATTGAATATTATAGTATTGCACTTTGGCGAGAACTTACATAACTTGCATTACCTCAATAGGATAATGTCCCATGTTCCAGAAACTGGATTACAACGTGAGAAGACAATACAGTTACTCTACACTATACTGCAATCTAAGTGGGGACAATTTAATATTCCAGAATATGTACTTACAACTAATCCAACAACCATATGCTTGACTTGTAGGAACAATGACCTGCGGCCATTCCCTAAAAACCAAAAATATCCCTTCCCAATCAAGATCAATTTCTATAAAGCAAGCTCTAATCTTTAGTCAAACAATAGGAAGCCCTATGTCAAGCAAATCAATTAATATCTTCCTAACCATCATGAGGATATCTGCAGAAAATGAGACAATAAACTCAGGTAAATAGAGCAGAAATAAAAAGGATGTTTAATTGTTTATAAAATTTGATCCTAAAAAGAGTAGTAGATGTTTTCAGTAAGCCAACATGACCCTTCTCCCAACAAAAAAAGAAAGCCAAACTAAAAATTAATCAAACTGAGGCAGTACATAACCGGACTTGCCATACCCTTAACATAGTCAAGCTAATGACCAACAAGGCAAGGAATCATACGAAGAAGTAGAATTTTCTCACTACCAAAGTCCAATGCTGCACTTACAAGATTCCTAGGCCAGATTTAGATTAATATAGAGAAATCTAGACATCCCACCACTGGCAATAGATACAATGAAGTAAAGGAACTTAAAAACACATGTAAACCACATCTCCAACCCAAAAGATGATAAATTGATTATGAACGACACGTATCAATAAATCCAGCTTAAAACTTATACGTTTAATCCATATGGAACTTATCACATTTAATCCTAAAGATGATATGGGAAACTTGAAATTAACTGGGCAGTCATTTGCTTCATGACTATGTGACCCTCTCACATATGGCAGTGCGGAATCATTCGTAAAAACAGCACAAGATGTTGCTAAAACATATCTATGATGGTAGGGGCAGGTTGAGGGAAACAAAGACAAAAAGGGACGGAAAGTCTAAGATATAGATAAAATGAACACAATGGAACATAAAATAGATTAAAATAAAAGCAGAAACAATTCTAATGAATGAAGCCAAGGATAAATTACAGTGCCTTGAATTATGAATGAACATGAACTAGAACAGATTAATGAGTAAAGGCAGCTGCTTGGTATCTTCTACTCCATCAACAGCAACCAAAACAGGGAAATAACAATAGCATACATATTTTTCAGTAACTCGTAGTAGCACATATTTCATGTTTACTAATGTCAATAACCAATGTATTGACTCAGATATTAATATAGCAGGAACAGGGGTCTTATAAGTTCCTAAGAGTAAAGAAATGTCTCAAAAGTCATGTAATGAAAGGAATATATATTAAGTATAAATGGTGTAAACATATATTTTTGTCCATTTTATTTATTTATTTTTGTCTTATTACTTATTATTAAATTTTAGGCAAAAATTAAAAAAGAAATCCATTTCCCTGCCGTCCGTTTAGCCCATAACCCACTGAGCCAAAAATTGATCACCACCAATTAAGCCCAATTTCGGACAACTCATCATCCCTACAGCCCAATTCCTTGCACCCCACTTCAGCAACCCGGTCCACCTACCCACTTTCAGAGGCCCAATCCACCTGCCAAAACCTGGTCCACCAAACCATATACCCCCGGACCTGAAGCACACCTTTGCACTCTCACCCGGTTGTCCAATCTCACGCTGAACCCATCCCTCGGTACCCATTCTTCCTTCTGCCAATTCCTTCACCTCATGCAACCCCAACCTCTACCATCACCCACTCTCTGAATCCCTTCCCCTCACGCCACCGCGAGAAGTACAACAGCAAGGGAGAAGTTTTGTTGGCTAGAAGAAATCAAGAACCAGAGATAAAAAGGGGGAGATCGCGATTCACGGGGAAGCATCCCAGAACCGAGAGGGAGAGTCTGGAAAAGCCGAGAAACGATTTTCCAACGAGTTTTCTCTAAGCAGAGAAATCAAGAGCTTCCCGGTTTTGAAGGAGTGGGGTTCACCCTTTGGAGGAGACCCAAAACGAGAATCAAAGAGGACGAAATCCAAAGGCAATCAGAGAAAGGAAGACGAAGAAAACAGCGAATCCGAGTGGCGAATCTAAGTGGAGAACCTGAGAGTGAGAAATCGCGAGAGGTATGTTGTTATTCCAATTTCCGGCATATGGCCGGTGTTTCAACCTCTGTGCTACAAGGTAGAGGGTTTGTAGGTATGGGTTTACGGGAATTCATTCCAGATTCCACAAAATAGCACGGTGGTTTTGATAGTTTCGGTTTCTGCAAATTTGCTTCTGCCATGGTAAATACTGTTTTTTTTTTTTTTCTCTGGGATTCACATGTGTAAGGATATTGGTTTCTAGACAGATTATCGCTTCCGGTGTTGGTTTGATAGCTGGAAAAATGATTGTGACTGCTAATTTAACAATGCGAAATCAATATTTGTTTTTGATTTTGATTATGGGGTTTTGAGCTTGAGTGTAATTTCCGGTTCTAAGATTGTTTATGCTTTATATTAAATGTGTGAAATAAACCCAATTTTGATTCAAGCCCCCTCTTAACTAACTTTGATCTTATGCCTGTGGGGAGGGACTCTATTCTGAATCACATCTGCCATTCTGGAAGGACCCTGGAGGGATTCTGTATGATATGCATTTCCACCCAGAATGTTAAGCATGCTTAGTGAGACAGATGGTGAATGGGCTTCACTGGTCCATTTCACATTTTTTTTATTTTTTACAAAGAGGCCCAAAGCCCAAAGCTTTAATCCCAAAATACAAAGGAATTTCAATGGAGCTATAAGGCCCAATCGGTTCAATAAAAAGGGTTCAAAGCCCGATGCTTCTAAGTTGGCTCCAATGGCCAGTCAAATGTTTGTAAAAATTGAATTTGAACAGGATTCAATATTTTTATAAATAAATGAGATTTTGACTATATAAAAAAAAAACTTAGAGGATAACATTCTAATTTCTGTATTTTCAAAAAGGCATTTTACCTTAATATTTTTAAAATTCAAGTTTGGATCCCAATATTTGTAAAAATTCATATTTGCCCCAATACTTTCGAAAATTCAAATGTTGACCATATACCTTTAAGAATTATACGTTAGCAATTATAATTTGATCCCATACTTTTAAGAATTACATTTTAACCCCCAAACTTCCTAAAAGTCACATTTTGGCCCCCAGTTCTTTCAAATCCCTTTATCACCCATTACTTTTAATAAGCTTCATAGACTCAACGTTTAATGAACTTTCAGTAGAAGTTTATCTTCTCCGAAATTCAGTTTTTTGGGCTTTCAGTGGAATCTTATTTTCTCAAAGTCTCAACTCTCACAAGCATTCAGTGGAGGTTATCCTCCCCAATGTTCTAATTTCAGGCTTTAAGTGGAAATCTAATTTCCCCAATGCCCTAACATCATTCTTAATCAATTTAATCAATTTTCTGAACTACGATAACCTTGATCCCTTTTGGGGTACGTAGGCACTTACTTGATAAGGCAGGTCTATTTTTTTTTTTTTTCATCTTTTGTCCAATGTTATTTTATTAATAAATGAGGTGATTATAAGACAGTAAAATTGTTAAGTACAAACAATTTAGGATAACCATATTTAGGGATGGACGTCGTGGGGTATCTAACACCTTCCTCTAGTTCCAAGGGCCAGTTTTCATTTTCTTTTTTAAGGATCTCAATTATCCTTCTAATTAATTGGTGGCAACTCCTATTTTCTCTGCGTTTTCCCTTACGTATCCAAAGTCATAAAATGATGGTTATTTCACCAGCCGTCACGTTGTGACAAATGGTTTGAGTGCCTAAGGATTTATAATATGTTTCAAATTCATACTCAACAAAAGGAAAGTATATCAAGCACAGTTTTATAGAGATCCATTGCGTATCGTAGTCCACTAGTCCATGAGTACATTCATCAAGCACCAATATTTAATACTTCAAAGCATAGGACACAAAATAATTATAGACATTACTCTTGTCATCAGTCATTAGATTTGTTATTTTTAATAACATCATATAACTGAAAACAAAAAGATAAACAAACTCGTATAAACAGCTTAGATATAATTACGGCAAACAAATTCTAAAGGGATGGTGAACAGAAGGCACAGAGTCACTTCGATGCCCAAGGAATGAGTATAGAGTTCACAAAGGGACATTCTAAGGTTGTGACCAAGACTCATGTATCATTGTTGAAATTTCCAAAAGCTTCTAAAGACCTTACGTTAAGCTGAAGCTAAAAGGCCGTACTTTGTCCAGCTATCCTTTTCTGACATATGTAATAAGTGAAGAACCAAAGTAACCATAATTTAAACAAAAAAATAATAATTACAGACATTACTCTTGTCATCAGTCATTAGACTTGTTATTTTTAATAGCATCATATAACTGAAAACAAAAAGATAAACAAACTCGTATACACAGCTCAGATATAATTACGGCAAATAAATTCTAAAGGGATGGTGAACAGAAGGAATAGAGCCACTTCGATACCCAAGGAATGAGTATAGACTTCACAAAGGGACATTCTAAGGTTATGTGACTAAGACTCATGTATCATTGTTGAAATTTCCAAAAACTTCTAAAGACCTTACGTTAACCTGAAGCTAAAATGCCATACTTTGACCAGCTACCCTTCTCTGACATATGTAATAAGTGAAGAACCAAAGTAACCATAATTTAAACGAAAAAAAAATGCCAACGACTGTCATGTATATGTAAGACCACAGTACCAATAAAATGAGAAGTTGGATAAGATTATAGGTTCTATACCTAATGTAACCCCCCAAAAATAGCGTTTCGATTAAACTTCAAGTTTGCTTCGAGTAAAAAATAAACGAAAATGAATTTAGACCAACTAAGATAATACTAGCTCTACTATACAGAAGTTTTAGAAGTGGGACGCACTAGGAATTCTCTAAGGGCAAAAGAAGCTAGTTTTCTAAGCATATTTAGCGTGTCCTATTTTGAGCACATTCATGTTTCACTACAATGTGGAATGATTATCTAATAGGAAGTTGTTCTCTCACCTCAAACCTTCAAAAGCTGCATCTTGTTTGCAAAAGCAATAGCAATCCAGTCAGGCTGAGCTGCAGACCACTGCAGTTGATTAATTTCACAACCAGCAGAATACATGGACATGGGATCAATTCCATTTGGTCCAGCCACAGTGGGCAATTCCCAAATAAGTGCCTGCGTATCATCCCCCGCCGAACAAATATGCCTAGCACTCTGCGGGGCCCAAGCAATGGCGTTGACGCTGGCACGATGCCTCTCCAACTCCGCCACAGGCATGGTGGGTGATCTAATATCCAAAATCACAATTTTATTGCTATCCATCAAAATAGTGGCCATGTACCTCAAGTCCTGCTTATTCCAAGCCAACCTAAGCAAAGGCGTATCTGGCTGCGGACTCTCGTATATAATCGTGGAGTGCTCCTTGTCCCTCAGATCAAAGATTCTAACAGACCCATCCGCTGAAACAGACGCAAAGACTCTAGCTTCACCCCAAGCAATATCGTAAACCTCTTTATCGTGCGCAATTAGCTGCGTTTCAACAACCCCCTTTTCAATATCCCAAATCGTACAAGTAGTGTCGATGCTAGAAGTTCCAATTCTCTTGGGCTCGATATCGTTCCAATCGAAGGAGGTCAATGGGGCACAAAACTCGCTGGTTTTGCTGTTGTTGAGAAGTGAAATTGTGTCGACGGAATTGTCCCGAACTTCCCAGAGGCGAAGATAGTCACCGGAGGTGGCGAGGAGGTCGGAGGAGGACTTTCGGAGGGAAGAGTGGGCGTTGGGGTGGAACATAAGCTTAGTGGGTGGGTATGGGTGATCGAAGGAGAGGGAAGTCTGGGGTCTAATCGAGAGAGTGTCAGGGTTGAAGGAGAGGATATCAACGCGGTTGGTGTAGTCTTCAATGAAGCTACCAACTGCAATACGTTGGTGGGGAGAGGTAAGGGAAGGGATGGAAGAGAAGGCCATGGCGTAAAGAGGGTAAGGGGACTCATAGGTTACAGAGTTTTCGGATCTGAGGTGGGATTCTTGGGTGGAATTCTCCATTTCTTTTCCCGGAAAAGTGATGGAAAATGGAGAGTTGCAGCAGAGTGCGGGGGGATTGTACAAATAAGAAGGTTAAAGAGTCGAACAGAAAAGTTAGGTGGGAATTGAACTTCAACTTCCAGCGCCAATGGAGTGGGAGGGAGAGAGGGTCAAAGCCCAGGAAAATTATACCCAGCCTTCCCTAGTGGATACCTCAAGACAAGAGACAATAGGATGGTTGCGGTCGCACATATGGATTGACGATACAAGTTATTTGTTTTTCGTTTTGTAAATCAATGAGGGCCCCAGCTTGGGGTGGGGATTATGATATTGTCAGGGACTAAGCAATCCAGATATAGAGCAAATGAGGCTTGGGTGAAAGGACCCAATATAATCCACATTGGACCAGGGCTATGATTCAGTCAGGAATAGCCCAATAAGTGGGAACATCTCAGATCCGTAATACAAGAACCAAGTGGATGATTTGAGCCCAAAAATAAAAAAGGAAAAAATAGTTGGAGTGATGATCTCATCAAAGTACAATGGTTGTGTTGGATTTCTGATATTGTTTTCCATATTGACTTGTCATTGCTACTTATGTGGATTGCCCCTCAAAAACCTATCTCTCAATGCCTCGGGTTGTATTTGTTTCATGACACATACCTAAGTGACTAAGAGATTGTTTGGATGAACTTGTACTTTTAAATAGATATTTTAAATAGAAGTAATTTAAAAAAAAATTAAGTATTTGATGTTTTGATATAATTACGTAAAAGTAATTTTATTAAAAAAAGTAAATGGTCTTATATTTGAATGAAAAAATATATACTTTTGAGCATGTAAAATTATTAAAATGACATATAAAAGTACTTTTTAAAAAATTTATAAAATATTTTAGGGGTACATGTATTTAACAAATTTTTTCTCTCTTCTATTGGACCTGCTTTTTTTAAAAGTTACAAATCTTACTTCTAAAATAATTAATTTTTTTACTTTTTTTAATAAAAACACTTTTAAAAAAAAATCTGATCCAAACACCCCATTTTCAGAAAAGCACTTTAAAAAAAAAATAATCCGCTTTTTCACTTGAAAAAGCGGATACAAACGTCACATAAGTCTACCATCTCTGTGTTGTGATAAAGATTTCTCATTGTTGTTGATCTTGACATGTGTGTTTCTAATTTCATCTTGGGGACATCTTTCTCTTCTCATCTGCCAGAAGCATTTGTTTTGATATTTTTTCCCTTTTCTTTATATTTTCTACTTTATTTGCTCAGTATAGTAGAAAAGCTTTTCTATCCTCTCTTTGAATTTTACTTCTCTCGCACTGTACTCATGTCTGCTATAAGCGTGCCCGAGCAACTATATTACTCCATTCTTTGTAAAGTTTATTCATTCCATGGCAATACAATACACACTGAGTTTTCAGTACTTTCATGGTATCAATGCAATCCTCGTGAGTCCGAGTCGTTACTCTGTTTATTGTGTTGTTCTTCTGCAGGTTCTTCATCATGTCGAGGGTCGTTAACAAAGCTAGTGGAGTGGAACATTGATTTTGAGGACTGGCATAAAAGACTTAGTCATACTTCTAATGCTAAGCTTCAACATTTTAGGCTATTTTGTAATGACAATGATGAAGGAAATGTTTTACATTGTAATTCATGTATGAAAGCAAAACAAACTAGATTGTCATTTCTTACTAGTTTAATGAAATATGTATCTTAGTTTGATTTAGTCTATTATGATATATAATGCGCACATAGAACCGCTTCTCATTATGGTGTGTAATATGTTCTTTCAATTGTGGATTGTTATAATATAGGGGAATGGATTTACTTGATGAAGCATAAATTAGAAGTAAGCCATTATTTGTCTATTTTTTGTAAGAACAGATAATGAGGCCAACTTTATGTCCAACCGTATGTTTGAGTATTATAGTGAATATGGTATAATTTTACAAACCTCATGCATATACACACCCTAACAAAATGGGGTTGTGGAGAGAAAGCATAGGTATATCTTAGAGATTGTAAGAGCTTTGAGATTTAGAATGTGTCCTAACAGCCAACCACCTATATCATAAATAGGTTGCCCTCTTAGGGTATACAAAATAAGATGTCATATAAAGTCTTACTTATGAGCAAACCAATCTATCATCACTTGAGAATTTGTGGGTGTTTAGTGTACGCCTATGACAACACCAATAGAATAGACAAATTCAGTGAAAGAGGAAGACATTGTGTTTTTATGGGTTATCCTAATGGTAAAAAAGGATACAAAGTGTATGATCTTAAAAAATGCACTATTACTGTTTTTAGAGATATAACATTTTTTGAAACTTTTTTCCCTTTTAAGTAGGTTTATGTTGGAAACTCATAAGCAAAAAGCATGCAAGATGATAATCTAGCAAAACCGATGAGGCTTGCTAATATTCCTAGCCCAATGGATGATGAAAGCCCATTCCAACAAGTCCTCCAAAGAAGCCATGAAGTCATAGAGAATGTTGGACCATGTGTTGATCCTTTAAGCTCCAAAGGATACACCTTCCCATTGTGTGACAACTTGGGCCTAAATGATGCAAACACTTTGGAGCTCAATGATACTCTTGAAGGAAATGAAAATGTGACCATAGCTATTGGGATTGTATAATAAATAATTGGATCAGTCACCAAGCTCAGTTAACATTAGGCCAATAGACACCAATAGATATCCTACTCTTGTTGGGCTTATTATGCAAAGAGATGTTGCATCAAATGATGATGCTTAATGTCGTGGAACTGGTCCAAACTTTAATTCACGTGACGCTGAAATGCTTTTTGGGAATAGGATGGCACAATACAACTAGATAATCATGGTAAGTGTATTCGAAGATAACCAAAGCATCTTGAAGAATTTGAAGTCTAGCTTCCTACTTCCCTCAATCATCTAGGTGTGAACTCTGTTATGTGCCCACTGTCTCATTAAATATATTATGACAAGTTTAGTTCTGGCCACTGGGCTTTCCTAGCGCATATTACTATGCATGATGAGCCCAAATCTTTTCACCAAGCAATCAAACATGATTATTGGTGAAATGCCATGGAGAATGAAATTCAAGCTCTTGAACACAACCAGACCTGGACTTTAGAAGAATTACCATCCAACAAGAAGGCAATTGATTCGAACTGGGTATATAAAGTTAAGTATAAACCGAATTGAGAGATAAAAGGGAACAAGGCACGTCTCGTTGCTAGAGATTTTTCCAGGTTGAAGGATTTGATTTTCATGAGACATTTGCTCCGTAGGAAAAACTGGTTATCGTGAGGTATCTTCTAGCTGTGGCAGCCAATAATACTTGAGAGCTGAATCAGTTAGATGTGAACAATGTTTTTCTTCATAGAGACGTGGATGAAGTAATTTATATGTGAATACCATAGGAATTTACCAAAAAGGGGGAGACTCACATCTGTAGATTGAGAAAATCTCTTTATGGTCTATGTCTAGGGTCCCGTAATTTGTATCATAAATTTACTGATGCACTCCTAAGTATTAGTCTAAGGCAGATCATTCCTTATTCATTTACAATAATGATGATGTCTTTATTTCTACTCTCATCTATGTAGATGACGTCATTTTGGCTGGGAATAATGGGTCACATAATCAACACGTGAAGTTATACTTAGATACTCAGTTCAGTATCAAGGATCTGGGTCCATTAAAATATTTTCTGGGCATTGAAATTATTATATCGTCTTATGGCATTGTGCTTAGTCAGCATAAGTACACCTTAGACATCTTGGAGGAATCAAGATTGTAGGTTTATCGCCTTAGCGCCACACCCATATAGCAACACTATAGACTTAGCATGGAAGGTAGTGAATCAAACCTTGATGTTTCTCAGTATCAACGCCTCATTGGGAGGTTGCTCTATCTTACCATTACTAGGTCTGACATCACATATATTGTTAATGTACTTAGTCAGTTTGTCGAATCACCAAAGGCCGAGCACATGGCGGCAGCTGAGAGAATTTTAATATGTTTAAAGAATGCACCAGTTAGGGCATTATCTTACCCAGCACATGATATTTCATTCAAATAGCTTATTGTGATGCTAATTGGGGTGGATGTAACATCACACGGAGATCGTGTACTGGTTACTTCATTACTTTGGGTGGTTCACTTGTTTCATGGCGCACCAAGAAACAATCAATTATCTCTCGCTCTTCTGCAAAAGAAAAATATAAGGCAACGGCAGCCATCACCAGTGAACTATTATAGTTGAGATGCAGCTTTGCATATTACTGCCAATCTTATTTTTCATAAGCATACTAAACATATTGATATGAATTGTTATTTTATCAGGGAACATGTACAATCTAGGGAGATAACACATACCAAAATTTAGACAATTGAGCAACTTGCTAACTTCTTCATTAAGGCTCTTGGCGAGGACCAGTTTCGCATACTAACCAACAAGTTGGGCCTTGTAGACTTACCTGAGCCAACTTGAAGGGAAGTGCTGGATTTCTGATATTATTTTCTATATTGACTTGTCAACGCTAGCTGCTTACGTGGCCTTATCCCTCAATGCCTCAGGTTCTCTTTGTTTTATGACACATGGTCAAGTGACTAGGTCTGCCACCTCTGTGTTGTGATAAAGAGGTCTCATTGTTGCTGATCTTGACATGTGTGTTTCTAGTTTCATCTCAGGGACATCTTTCTCTGCTCACATGCCAGAAGGATTTGTTTTGGGATATTGTTTCCCTTTTCTTTATATTTTCTACTTTATTTGCTCTATACAACAAAAAAGTTTTTCTGTCTCTATTTGAATTTTACTCCTCGCGCATTGCACTCCTGTCCACCATAAGCATGCCCGAGTAGCTCTATTACTTCATTCTTTGTAAAGTTTATGCATTCCGTTGCAATGCAATACAGTTTTTAATATATTTAGGTTGAGGAAGAAGTTAGAAGAAAAGAAAACAAATAAAGATAAGAGTTGACTGACTTCATAAAAAAACACCTTACAACACATTGTCAGTTGTGTCAATGTTCACAAAACGCCGTTTCCAAATGACAATTCAACAAGAATCTTATTACGTGTTCCTTTGATATATTAATATATGTTAATTTCAATGACAACATATATGAACGAATTGAACCTATCATTCATATTTCATGCCATTTCCTGTTACTGAGAATGAAATCATATTTTTTATTATTATTTTGAAGTGTATCAAAGAGTTTGATGAGGCATTGCTAATTTGTGTCATTTACAAGTTCATACTTACACGAAATCCCCTCGTCCTTTGTGGGTTTTTGCAAATAAACCAATCTCAAAATGAAAATATTGCCTTTTATTATGGCATATTAATTCATTAATAAAATTATGAAGGACGGTTCAGCTCTATTTTGAAAGAGCACCGCCTATAAAAGATTCCCTTGAAAAAAGTGCTTGAGCCCATTGGAGTTTGGACTATTAGTTCTAAAACGTCACAGGATCGTCATTCGGTGACGTAAAGGCAATGACATCAGCGAAGCCTAAAATAGCATATAACAGCTGTCTATTAAATAATCTACTATTTATTTCTCCTCCAAAAAGGAAAACCCTGGTCCCTAATTATGTAGCCTCTAGGCTCTACCCCATTGGGACTTTGTAAGCCTATCAATAGCACCGGTAGGAGTAGCATAGGAACTAGGGGACTAGGTTAAAAAGGGCCCTAATATTTACATTGATGTCAATTTTAAAATACTGCATATAGATAATAGGGGGAAATTAATCTTAAATACCCAATTTAAATTTAATAACCACAAGAAGACAATTATCATTTATAAAATTACGGGTCCACGAACTTTGAGTGGAATTTGTCCCAAATTATCAATGCCTTTCTGCCAACCTTCAATTGGTGGAATCAACGTAGGAATAGTCAATTGATAGAATATAGGTAATCCATCTTGTTTGTATAGAATCCATTTATATAAAAACAATAAAAAATGATTTCAAATAATAAATATTATACTATATATAACTTAAATCAATAAAGTTCAAAGATCAATAATATTATTCTAAAAAAAATTAAAAAGTAATTTTTGCCTCAAAATTTATTGCATATGAGTGAATATATAATTTATTATTAATTTATTTTAAAATATTTAATATTTAAAATAATAACATAAGAAATAAAAATATATTAAATAACATTAATTATAATAAAAAATAGTTATATTAAATCAAATTAATTTTAATAAAGTTAATTTAAACTCTTGTTATTATATTGAAGATAATAATAAATAAAGGTAAAAAATTAAAAAAATAATAATTAATGCTTCATTAGTAATATAAAACGACAGATAATTTGAAACAAATTAAAATTTTTAAAACAACTACTCCTTTTATATTAAATTATCTGTTTGAAGTAATGTCACAAATATTAAAAAAGTTATTAAATAACTTTAATTTTAGTAAAAAATAATTGTACTTAACTAAATTATCCTTATTAAAGTCAATTTAAACTCTTGTTATTACTATATTAAAAATAACAATAAATAAAGATAATGTTAAAAAATAACAATTAATACTTAGTAATATAAAACGATAGAAATTTAAAACAAAATAAAACTTCTAAAATTTGAAACAGAATTGAGCATTATTTTGAATGGATAAAGTATATTGTATTATAATATTTTTTTTATTTAACATTTAAGATAATGACATAAAATTTAAAAAAGTTATTAAATAATCTCAATTATAACAAAAGAAATTGTATTAAATTAAATTATTTTTATTTAAGTTAATTTAAATTCTTATTCTTCATTAACGATAAGAATAAATTTAAAAATTAATAATTTATTAATAAAATAAAATAATAATTAATTTAAAATTTTGAAATTATTATTATTTTAAAACGAATAAAATATTTAAAAAATAAATTAACATTAGTACTACGTGTCAAAGATGATAGTATGTATAAGATCTGGAATGAAGTGAATATTATAGCTCTCAAACTCAAATCTAAACTCATATAACAACCTTAAACTGATATAGTCATATATTTTTTACACCATTTTTTATATTTTTTGTTATATTTATAATGTTATTATTATTATTTTATAATATATTAAAAATTAAAATATAAAAACTGTGGAACAAAAAAAGCTTACAAATAACATGCTTCAAAAAATATTTAAACTCAGATTGAGACTTTTTAGTTTGAGATATTATATATTTATATTATTTTTATACTTCATCTTATATTTATTATTATTATTATTATTATTTTATATTAAATGAATAATTAAAAATGAATAATATATGATGATATAAATTTATTGAAAGTACAATTATCAATTCTCTTTTGTTTTATCTTCATGTGCGGTGAAGGAGGAAAATCCATATGAAATGCTGTTTTGAAAAGTGAAGTCCATGTGATTGAAGCAGGGATCGAACGAGGTTCAGTGTACTGTCTGGAATATCCGGAAATGATGCTTCACCAAAGCCAATCACACTGAAAAAAGATGGGTGGGTGGGTGGATGGATGGATGGATGTCGGTTCGTTTCAATCATGTTGTACAAAAATATTATTTATTTTTAAAATACAACTTATTTTATAAATATATATATATATATAAATAATCAAAATTTATTAAAAATAATCTATCATATTACTTTTACTCAAAGGATACCATCACTACTACTTCAACCCATCACAAATGAGTGGAATTCATTTAAGCCACACATCATTTAGATTTCATTCATTCTAACCCATACATTCAGTTAAAACCTACATCTAAATTTGCTAAAAATTATTTTGAAATCTTCATTCATAATATTTACATTCAAAAATTGTATCACTTACTTAATTAACAATGAGTTTAATTATACAATAAATCTTAAGAAGTGAATATACATTTATTTTATTATTTTTTTTAACTCTCCAGTTATATAAGATATTTAATATAAAAATCTGATAATGTTTATTAATGACGTGTCGTGTTTGTTACTTTTCGAAATAAAAGCCAAATAAATTGCATTGCAACGACTTAGACAGAGAAGCAGTAATTCAAATTCAATGCACCTCTCTCTCTCTCTCTCTCTGTCTGCCGTCTAATAAATTGGAACCATCCATTCACAAATGACAAGCCCACATGGAATTCAATGAATGGTCTTCTCACCAAACTATACGTCGGCCGAACCCTTGTATACTGCAAAGTCTCAATTTTCAATTTTTAATTAAATTCATATATTATTTTTTTATAAATTTTATTTTTTAGAAGTAAGCTGGCCATCCTCTCATATTTCAACAATTTCAAGATTGAATCTATGATTTTCAATCTTAAAGATAACTTATATGTACCAATGAAAACAAATCTCCTCTAAGGTCAAGGCTAAAATTGAGGATTTTTATTGTCAAGACAAGAATTTTATGATTGAGATACCAGATTTAACTAATGATATGATTTAAGGGAACTAAGTTATCGTTCTTTTAATTTTTTTTAATTTTTTAATTTTTTGTTTATAATATTTATTTATAATATATTTCTTAAAAATTTTTAAGGTGTTTTTAAATTTTTTTATTGTTTCTTAAATTTCTTAAATTTATAATTATTTTATGTTATTAAAAAATTAAAAAAACAAATTTTATTTAAAAATTTTTTAAGTTCCCTGGGTTGGGGAGTATTGCCCATGATTTAAGGGAGTGATAAATATAATATTTATTAAAAAATTATTAAGTGTCAGACTATCATTCAATTCACCTATTACATGAAAACATTCAAATTTTGATGTACCCATATGCTGAGTTAGATGATAAAACAAGAATAAATATAAGTTTAAAAATTTATGTCATGCTTATATAGATTTATTTTAAAAATAAATATTTAAAAAAAACTAAATATTTAATTTGACTTTTTTCAAAAAAATAAAAAAAATTCTTTTAAAAAAAGTTAAATTTTTTTACTTTCTTCAAAAAAAATTAATAAATGAAAGAGAATACTATTTTATTTTTTAATTTAAAAATAATTATTAATTAATGTATTCAAACTTAAAATATTTTTTATTTTTAAAAAATATATTCTTTCTAAAAGATAAATATAAAATATATTTTTTACTAAGTTAAAACAAATATGTCACGAAAAGAATAGGGGGGAATTATTTTTTATTCTTCTTTCCTCAAATTAAATTAATAAAAAATATTCATTAAGCCTAAACTTATTTTATATATATATATATATATATATATATATATTATTTTTCTTTCTTATCTTTTAAATCATTGAAAGAAAAAAGAAGCGTTTTGTGGTTCCGTCTCTTTCCTTTCCTTGACATCCCATCGGAGGCACAAAGCGGATATGGATGCCATCATATTCAGATTCATTTCTTGCTTGGGAAATACTTTACTACCACCCTACTCTCTTTTTTCTTTTTTTATTTTTATATTTTTTATATTTTTTTTAAATTTTTTTTTACTTTTTAAAATTAATTAACTATTTTTTATCTTAGGTATTTTTTTCAAAATTTTTTAAGATGTTTTTAAATTTTTTCTTGAATTTTTTTACATTTCTTTTACTATTCATTTATAATTTGTTTTTTACTATTCATTTGTAACTTAGATGATTTTAAAAAAATACAAAAACATTCTAAAAAATTCTAATAAAAATACATCATATAAATATATAATTAATTAATTTTATAAAATAAAAATTATTAAAAAAATAATAAAAAAATTAAAACTTCCCTACAGCCACATTTTTTGGCTGTAGGGGATTGCTCCCCTTCTTGCTTTTGCTCATTTTTAGTTACTCCTTACCGCCCACTTTTTTATATTTTTTATATTTTTTTTATTTTTTTATTTTTTAAATTTAATTAATTAATTTTTATATTATATTTTTATTTTAGACTTTTTTAAAATTATTTATAAATTTTTTTAACTTATAGATAAATAGTAAAAAAATTATTTATAAATAGTATAAAAATATAATTAAAAAAAAAATATATATATATATGATATAAAAAATAATTAATTACTTTTAAAAATTAAAAAACATAAAAAATAAATTAAGGACATGGTTGTATGTTAGCCACACCCGACGGCCTTGTATGCCAATATTCACGTCAATGCCGTCTCCAAGGCTCCAACATGATTCTACTGGGATGTTAATTAGGGCCGGCCCTAGTGGGTCAACCCTAACCTTTGTGGTAGACTAATAGTTGAGTGAAAAAAAATAAAAATTAAATAAAAAATTTTTATGTATTTGATGTAAGTTTTAATTTTTTTAATATTTATAAATTTTAATTTATGTTTTTTTTAATAATGTAATATAACTAATTTGTTAATTGAATTTCTTTATCATTGTGCTTGAAATGATATAGGAGTATGCATTATTTGAGAGATAATCTGTGATAAATAATGAGAAATTCCAGTTATATTTTTATTTGGATGAGCCAAAACTTGAACTTCATTTTTTTAAGATTTAGATGTCTTGCAATATTGGAAAGATCATAAACATCAATTTTTAGAATTATCAAAGACAGTATTTGATCTACTAAGTATTCTAATCACTACTGTGATTAATAAATCAGCTTTTAGCATTGATGCACATGTTTTCAACAAATACCAATATTATCTTACAGGAGATTACGTGCAAACCCTTATCTGTACACGTAATTGGTTGCATAGTTTTATTCATAATGGTAAGCTTATTAATTTGAAACTTGTTCAATTTTCTTTATTCTCATTATTGTTACTAACTTTTATGCTATTGTCTTTGAAATTTTGTGGAGATTAAATTTATAAATATATTATGGATTGATGATGTTTTGTTGTGAATAAAAATTTTACATAATTATTGAGAATTATTGATTGATAGTTTAGGTTTTGTTTTGTATAAAAATTTATAATATTTTATTTTTTATAATTTTTCATGTGCTGGCCCATTAAACTCGTTTAACCCTGTAGGGTTAGGGCCGAGTTAAATTTTTGAAGCCCTTTTAGTAAAAAGATTTTTTTGACCCAGCTCGTTAAGGATCGGCACTGGCCGAATTAGCCCTTTTTGACACCCCTTCTACACAACCATCCATGCATTCATCCTATTCCTTATTATAACAAACTAATAATTTTTTTATTTAACTTAATTTTATTTAAATAATTTTAAAAGTATTATATTTTACAATGATATTTTTTAAATTTTAAATTTTTTGATATGATTTCAAAACATAATTATGAAATTATTTAAGATACTATATAAAAAAATGTTATTAATTAGACAAATTGACAAGATAATATTCTCATAATGAGAGGCATTAATGTGAATGATTTATTATGAAAAAAATAATTTATTATGAGAGATGAGAAGAGTAGGTAATAATCATTGGATAAAAATGAATAACTAAGATTAAAATACTTATTAAAAATATGTGTTATTTATGTGACTACTCATTAAAAATATATATATTATTTATGTAACTTTTAATAAGTATTTTAATCTTAATTATTTATTTTTATCTAAAAATTATTAATTTTTTTATCTCTCATAATAAACTATTTCTCATAAAATGTTCCATATGGGTGCATATAGATCTCATGCCCGTGATGATATTTGTCTACATATGTACGTACTTGTGAAATGTGAATCGCATTGTATGATGGTGAGACATATAAAGGAACTAAACTTTGTTCAATGGGCAAGTACACATATTTATCACACAAATATTGACTTATATACAGTGAATTAAGAGCAATATCTCAGCAAAGAAAAGTTATCATGTAGAGCGACGATTCTTCATAAAGACGGAGGGGGGTCACCACCCCTCCAAAAAAAATGCAAATAATTTTTAATTTGTCCTCTAAAAAATAATTTACTCCCCAAAAAAATTATTTTTTACTTTAAAAATTTTTTGTTATGTAATTAATTTTTTAAAAAAATGATTTATCTCTTCTAAAATTTGTATATTATCTCTTTATTTTATAAATACATTACTCAATTTTATAAATATTACTCATATCCCTTTATTTTATTATATAGTTTTAATTTCCATTACTTAATATCATTGACCTTCACGTTACTTATTTGATATTGTGCAATCTATCCCAAGAGTATAAATAATGCTTTTTTTTATAATTTTACATTTTCATTTATTACATCACTCACATAGTCTTAATCTTAGTCTCCTTACTCTCATTTCTTATTTGGTTTAAAGAGTTAAATTTTTTATCTTCTACACTTTTTAGCTATATTTATTATAATATCTCATTCACTCATAAATTTTACTTTCATCATTAAAGATTAGATGTAGGATTTAAAATTTTTTAATTAACTATTTTGACAACTTTTTGTTGAATTAGTTATACTTTTTTTATGTTTTGATATATTGTTACCATGTCACTTCAACGTTTATTTTCTCACTCCATCATAAATCAAATTTATATACCTCATAAATCTTTCAACTCTATTATACTAATAATAAAATAAATAAAATTTAACATAAATTTCCTATGTCTTACTGAAATAGAAGTGTAGAACAATTCAACATCAAATATAATATGGATCCTTTACTTAATTTAAAGTTAATGTAATGTTTTGTTTTCATTCCTTATAATAATTTAAACAAGTTAAATACATATATGGATTGCCAGTGATTATTAATTATGTTACAAACTTTCTCTATAATTTTACTTTAAAGATTAAGCAGACCAATATTTTATTCTCTTTAAATCTTTTGCCCCTCTAATAATTTTATTCAAGATCCGCTATTGATCATGTATGTATGTGTATACATATATATATATATATATATATATATATAACATAGTGAATCATTCTAAAACTTTCATATTACTTCTTATATTTTACAAATGTATCACTTACATAATTTTTTATATTAAATGTTTCACTTAATTGCACTTGTAATCTTTCTTAATTTGTTAAAATTATAGTTTTGATCTCCATAATTTCAGTATGAACAATATAATTTCCTAATTTCATCAAAATTATAATTTTGTCCTCCTATTAACTTTCCGTATTTTTTGTAACAGAATTGTTGATGCGGACATTTAAGAAACCAATTAGACATTAAAAAAATTATACACCACTTAATTAATTTACTACATCAGCTTCAATGTGAATCCAATGCCCTAATTCTCCAATTTCCCTTCCCCTAATCTAAAGTCTGCGAGTGTTTTAAGTCTATAGCAAGGAACTAGTATTGCAAAACCTCATCGTCGCTTTGAAAATCGGAGATGTGCGGAACCAACACTGTAAATTCCTTTAAGGTCAAGTTTTTCTTCTCTTTTTGTTTCCTTAAAATTATAGTTAGTAGCATTGTGTCAATAATTAGATCAATATATAAGGGAAATTAATGACAGCTTTTGAGATGTTCTTTAATTGAAAATTAAATAAATAAATCATATATGGTTAATACAGATAAAGGAAAAAGGTGCATGTTGGATTTCTTTCTCCCTTTTCACGCTATTGTACAGTCTTTACTTAAGACTTTGTTCTTTTGAGTGCCTTGTAGCCACGGGCATTTCTCAAGTTTGACCAAAAAAAAAAAAAAACAAACAAAGCATGGAAGCAACAAAAAAATTCGGCAAAAGAAAAACCTGGTGCCAATGTAAAGACCAGTGAGTAGTATTTGCAACCCTAATTATTTGTCCCTCATTGTCTTCCTTCTGAGTCCTACGCCTCTCACTCTCTACAACGAAGAAAATTATATCTAATTGACACTGACTTTCTTTTGAATTTGGGGAATTGAGACTAACATGATATTTTAATTAAGTTACATGTAACTTTTTTTATATCCAATTGACTTTTTGAATGTTTATTTTAGTAATTTTTTTAAAAAATAAATAAAAAACTAATTAAAGGAGTAAAATTATAACTTTTATTAAATTAGAAATATTATATTATTCAGGTTAAAATTAAGAGGATCAAAATTATAACTTTAATAAATTAAAAAAATTAAAAATATAATTAAATCTAAATATTTATATATATTTTTAAAATACATATTATTTTAACTCCTTTACTACTTTTCCTGTTTCCTGCATCCACATGTTCTGCTATTTTATCCCCCATGTATTTCTAACTTTGACTTAACGGATCCGATTGCAGCCACATAATCCAAGAGAATCGAATTAGCCAAATCAGAAACAAGTTTCTTTGATTCTACTCTACCCACCAATTACATATTACAAGGAAACTTTTTATATACAACTAAAAAAGTTTCTCCTTAATTACAATAAAATGAATGAGAAAATTTCATGATGAGGGTAACATAGTAATCATCATATTACACAAACGAAAACTATGGCAACAAATACGACACCTACACCCAAATCGCCGCCCATGCTTGATCTTTTTTGTTTTGCCTGAAACACGACAAGACAGAGAATCTTATTTTCGATCACCAAACATGAAAAAACCCGATATTTTTGTAGTAATAATGAGAAAGAAAATGATATCTTGTTCATTAACCCATGCAAAATGTTTTTATTTACCGGCCGACAGGGCCATATTTTGTTTTTCAATCTCGCGTTAATTTGGTGTACGATCCTCAACCCACCAGACAATAAAAATAAATGGCGAATCACTGACTTTATGGTCAACTTATTTTATTATGGATGTTACAACTTGGTAAATAATATGCAATTATATGTTTAAAACCAATTAAGGAATCTTTGATGTAAATTATATATATTATTATATACGATGTAACAGTAAGGAATCATAGCTTTATACTATACTAGTGTCTCTTTGGCATCCCCACACTTGCTTCTAATCATTTTGGAACTTAAAAGAGTGCATTAGTCATGTGAAATTTAAGGATCTTTGACCTAAAATCCTATATATATTCCATTTAAGACTTTGATAATATAGTATTCAAACTTTTTATCACTAAATTACTCCAAGTAATTTATCAATGATATATGGGTCTAACAGAATTTCTTTTCATTTTAAATATCATAACCAAGATTGACTTGATGTAAATAATTATATCCCTGCCATTTTTTTCTTCAAATTTCTATACTGCCTAGATAATGCTTCTTTGTATTAAAAAAGAAAAGAGAAAGATTATTCCAAGTAATTTAAAATCGATTCCTTT